>CM019165.1:15717688-15785630 GCA_009733165.1 Naja naja
CTTTGTAGCCTCACACATCCCCAAAACATCAGTGATCCACCTCCATGTTTCACAGTAGGAATGGTGTACTTTTCATCATAGGCCTTGTTGACTCCTCTCCAAATGTAGCATTTATGGTTGTGGCAAAAGCTCAATTTTGTCTCATCATTCCAAATGACTTTGTGCCAGAAGGTTTGAGGCTTGTCTCTGTGCTGTTTGGCGTAATGTAAGCGGGATACTTTGTGGCATTTGCGTAGTAATGGCTTTCTTCTGGCGACTCGCCCATGCAGCCCATCTTTCTTCCAGTGCCTCCTTATTGTGCATCTTGAAACAGCCACACAACACGTTTTCAGAGAGTCCTGTATTTCACCTGAAGTTATTTGTGGGTTTTTCTTTGCATCCTGAACAATTTTCCTGGCAGTTGTGGCAGAAATTTTAGTTGATCTACCTAACCATGGTTTGGTTTCAACAGAACCCCTCATTTTCCACTTCTTGATTAGTGTTTGAACACTGCTGATTGGCATTCTCAATTCCTTGGATATCTTTTATATCCCTTTCCTGTTTTATACAGTTCAACTAACCTGCAGATCCTTTGACAATTCTTTTGCTTTCCCCATGATTCAGAAGCCGGAACCATCAGTGCAGCACTGGATGAAAGATCCAAGGGTCTGTCAGGAGTCCAGGAACTCATTGACCTTTTATACACAAACACTAATTACAAGCAAACAAATCACTGGGGAGGATGGTTAGCTTTAATAGCCATTCAAACCCCTTTGTGCCAACCTGTGTGCATGTTATCAGGCCAAAACCACCAGGGTATGTAAACTTTTGATCAGTGTCATTTGGGTAGTTTCTGTTGTCATTATGATTTAAAAAGAGTAAACACAGTTGATTGATAATAAATGGCTTCAGCCAACCACTAACCATGAGTGAAAGAAAAGTTTTTGTGTCATCATTCATATTCTCTGAAAAATGGCCACGAAATCATAAATTCTGCCAGGGTATGCACACTTATGAGCACAACTGTATATATGCCTACGTGTATGTCCATCTTAAATAAATGGCACCATACTATTTTGCGTAATCTATCTAAGCCAATAATTTCCCAGAGTTTTTGCCCTTCTCCATAATTCCTAACATCTTTATGCAATAATAATCAAAATACTATCGTACTAATATAGAGGTTATAATAAAGCTGTCCTAATTAAAGTTTCTCCTCTGAAAATGTATCTGAACTCAGTTTTTCTTTTTCAGGTGATGTGTAAGCCACAACATGTTATCACATCAATGCTTTTGGAGTCCTAAAATGATGAGAGGGACTTGACTTTGTGTTTAAAAAGAGCCTCCTGCAGTTCTCTACAGAAGTGAAGTGTGTGTAGTTCTGAGGGAGGCCACCCACACTGCCAATCCCAACCCCATCAGAAGGAGCATCCCCCAAGGCCAGGGGCCTGCCCCAAACACTTACTTGGCTGGCTGGTGGCAGGGATGTTGGGGATGCCATGAGGGGCCATCCCGGCAGTTCCGGGAGGCTGCTGCCCTGGGAGATTCATCGGCTGTCCCATGGGGGGCCCGAGCCCACTCATGCCAGCCAGGGAGGCCCCCTGAGGACGGGAAGCCATCCCCATGGCCCCTGGTCCTGCTGGAGGCCCCCCAGTCAGGTTCTGCAGCGCATTCATTGGGTCTGGGGAGAAAAACAGACAGGTGCATTTGCTCTGCCAACTCAGCGGAAGATTCAGCCACTGCCACCCGTCCCAGACCCCAACCCGTCTTCCGTGAAGCAGAGGTCTGATTCTGGGGACCCTGGCAGAGCCTGAAGGGCTGTCAGAATGCTTTTTTCCCCAGGCCATTTCCTCTTGGCATCCAGCAGCCTTGGGCAACCCAGGGGACCTGCCCCCACAGCGGAAAAAGGCCCCGGAAGCATCCCTACAAAGGAAGGGGACAAAGAATAGGAGCTCCTTGTCACTGCATTTTTTTGGTGTGTCTGTCAAGCTCCTAAGCTAATATTATAGCAAGCAGGTGTTTGCTAGCCAGCACTGTATTATCTTGTCTCCATTGTAATGAGATAAGAAAGTCTTGTGATGTCTGAGTTTACTAAACATGTGTAAAAAGTTTATACTTCACTTCCGTTGTACTTTTCCTTTGTACTTTTTCCTATGTGCCTTGGCTTGAGGAAGCTGCCAGTATGTAGCTCATTAGGTTTTCTTATTTTCTAAATAAAAATGTTTCTTAGATTACTTTCCAGGTTTAATTTTATCATCGTTGACAGCAAAGAAAAGCACGGTCTATCACCTCTAATTAGCAGAGATGTTTTGGAATTTTTACTCCCTGGCAAAAGGTTTTTTCAAAGCCTTGACAAGTGGTAGATAGGATGGTTTCTTTCAAGATTTACGATAGTTTCAAGACTTATGTTTTTTCTTTGCTCGTTGCTTTTATAACAAGGCTGTTAAATCAATTAGTTCACTAAATTCTGAGGAATTTGTGATTAATTGCAAATATGCCACGAAAGAAAGCAAAGATGAGGACGATTTATCACCTTCTGATATCACTAATGAGGCTGCTCAGAGAATTATTACAGATTGGAGAACTCCACTTGCTTCAGCAACTCGTGTGGAAGAAGCTGCCATGGGAGGACAACAAGAGGCCAGATCTGTAAATTATCCTTTTTATGATGCATCTTTCCAAGCTCAGTCTGAAAAAGCATACGCTCAAGATTATGAATTACTTGGAGCAAAGCCCAAAGTTCTACAGTCAGCTGAGCATTTTTCACCCAAAGAGAAAGGTGAAATTTATTATTCTCCAATGACTCCAGAGCAGACAATGAAGCAGAAAGTTGTGCAAGGTTTTTTGCACCAAATTGAAGGTTATGAACAAAATATAAAGCTGGCTAGGGCCTTTGCATTATCTCTTCAGCCAGATATGGGTGTGGTTCAATTTCCTGAGCCCTCCATCTTGCCTTCTTCTTGGAAGCCAAGGGCCACCCACAAGTTGGTCACATGGGTGTGGTGTCAGACCAATCAGAGCAGAGAGCTGTGCCTACATCACGTGGATTCTTATGACCCTGACTCAGCAAGAGCTCCTGTGTTTTCTAATGTTGTAGCACCATCTGCTGACGAAATGCATGCAATACATGATCATAACAAAATTTTACAAAAATCTTTTCCTGAGATGTCCACAATGAAATCTGTTTTACAAGATATTATATCTCCAGTTATGCAAATGCCTCCTGTGGCTACCCAAATTGCATCAGCTCGGCTTCCTGATATAGCTGCTAGTAAAATGCCTCAGATGCAGATGCCAGCACCTCCGGCAGGCCAAATTGGTGGTGCTCAAATACCAATAGCAGCTCAACAGCAACAAGTCCACATGCAACCACAGGTTCGACCAGCAATGGCACAGCCACAAATGTCTTTAGCAGGTCAACCAGTGCCAGCACCAGTGCCAGCTCCAGTGCCCCCTGGTGGCCGATCAGGTATTGCTCAACCAGCGCAAATTATGCATGTTCCTCTGCAATCTTCTATCACCCCACTGACTGGTGATTCAAAATTAAAGCACTCAGGACAAAATTACAAGGCATGGGTCAGTGAGGCTGGCATTTCACTTCGTAGAGAAGTACCCACTATATGGTGTTTAATCCTCCACCACAGCCTTGGTCTCCTGACATAAGAGACTTGGATACTAAAGCATGCACAACATTATTGTTTTCAATGGACACTGAATTGCAGATTTTTTCACCTGATGCAACTGCCCAACATATTTGGGCTCAATTAGAAGCATGTTACAGGCCTGTTTCAATTGAATCTACTTGTTTACTCTTAACTGAATTTCATGGTTCGAGATTAAAACCAGGTGAAACTATTGGAGAGCATTTAACTAAAATGAAAGGACAGAGAAAAGAACTTGCTGAACAAGGTTATGCTATAGATGATTTTCAAATGATCAGCATTATTAACTCTTTGAATTATGAATGGAAAGATGCCATTTCAAAGATTAATCAAGTGCCTATTCCTCAGCGCAGTTGATCATGTATGCAGAATTTTAACTGAAGAAGCACTCATGCAAGCCACGCCACGTTTGAGAGGACCACCTGCATCAGGAGCTCCAGCGAGGCGTCACTTCCGAGGAAGAGCCTTCGTGCCAAGATGCTATATCTGATCATGTGGGACATGCCACCGGATTGTCCCCAACGATCTCAAGCACCCGCCACGTACCAGCCCAGAGGAACAGATTTCAGAGGCAGAGGACAAGGTCGTCGCGGTCCCAGGCGTGATCTACAAGCTCCACACATCACATTGGCGTTAACCAACGATCCACAACCTGATCCAGAGTATGACAGACGACTTCTCTGGACTTTAGACAGTGGAGCAGCAGTGCATGTTACCTACAGAAGAGATCTTTACACAGAGATGCACGAGCCTGAACCTGACATGCGTGAACTGTACACTTTTTCAAATTATCCTGTTCAGGTCAGGGGAAAAGGAACTGTTTATATTGAAGAGCTCGATGCATTGATTCCTGATGTTTATTATATACCAACAGCAACCTGTAGTTTGCTTAGTCAAAGTCATTTGTTGAGAGTGTCCAAGTACCAGGTTCACCATTTTGAAAAAGCAAGTTATGTGGTTAAAGAGGGTAATATTGTTGCTGAAACCATATTAATTGGTGGTGTTTATTACCTAAAGCCAAAGTCTAACTCGCAAGCACAGGCAAGTATAAAATTTCCAAAAAAGGAAAGCACAGGCCCAGAGAGAGATGTTCCAGATCCTGTAGCTACTCCAAAGGCTCCTAAAGCCAATAAAAAGAAACAGTTTGCTCAAAGCAAGCCTGAGGTTCCTAATAAAAATGTTGAAAATTCACTAACAGGTAAACCTTTGCATTCCAGGTGTATCCATAAGTGGCATCAACGATTGGGGCATGCCAGTTTTCGTGTTCTTAGAATGATGCCAGAATTCATGAAAGGTTTGGATCTGAAGAGGTGTGTTTTTGGATTGTGCTGTCTGCAAGAAAGCCAAATCCAAAGCAGCAGCTGTTCCAAAACACGCTACACGCCTGTCAACATGCATTTTTGATTTGGTACATACTGACATAGTAGGTCCATTTGCACCAACACTTGGTGGTAAAAATATTTCTTAACAATTGTTGATAATTATTCTAGATATGGATTTGTATTTCCTATGAAGGAAAAATCAGAGACCTTTCAGATCTTTAAAGACTTTGCAACTTATGTCAATACCCAACACAATGTTCGCATCACTAGAATTCAAAGTGATCGCTGTGCTGAATTCATGTCTCAGCGTTTTCAGGACTGGATGCGTAGGAATGGAATTCTGCACCAGACCTCAGCCCCTTACATTCCTGCTGAAAATGGAGTGGCGGAACGGAGGAATAGTGTTCTACAAACCATGATGCGATGTCTCCTGGAAGACACTAATCTCAGTCTCCCATACTGGGGTGAAGCTATTAAGTATGCAAATTACATTGTTAACCGCATCTGGAGTACTGTAATAAATCAGACACTTTTCTTCAAGTTATATGGATATAAACCCGATTTTAAAAATATCCATATTTTTGGTTCATATGCTATGGTGAACATTCCATTAGCTCAAAGAAGAAAAGGAGGTCCAGCAGCAAAAAGAATGAGATTCATGGGTATTGATGACAATTCAAAATGGAGCAAATTCGTTGACTCCAGACATGTAATTGTGATTTCTCAGTCCTTCAATTTTGAGGAAGATGCTGACTGGTCCAGGATTCACTCCAATGATCCTGGAGTTTATTTTCCTAGAGATGATGCTATTGATGTCACGCAGCCTGATGATCAAGATTCATAGGTGGCTGTTCCATCAACTAGTTCTTCTCAACCAGATGTTCTGTCTTCACGAGCCGTTGATGCTGAGGCTAGTGACGATGAAGAAGAGGACGAAACAGAAGAAGAATGGACAGTTGTTCTGAGATATTCCGAGAGGACCACGAAGTGGATCCCTCCGAAGCGATATTCATGGCAATTGACAAAAGCACTTTTACCTCTGAATTGGGCTGTTACACTGCCTCCTGACAAGTTCACACAAATAAAGCATCTTCCTGATTCACAGCAAGAGAAATGGTATGAGGCAATGCAGGCTGAAATGGACAGTCTAAAGAAACTCAAGGTGTTTACGCCTGCAAGTCCTCCAGCAAATAAGTTATTGGCACTAGATAGGTCTACAGAATTAAGAAGCAGCCAAATGGTGAGTCATTATACAAGGCCAGACTTGTAGCTCAGGGTTTCACTCAACGTTATCCTGAGGACTACACAAATACTTACTCAACGACAGTTCGGACTGAGAGCGTGAAAATTGCTTTAGCCACTGCAACTATTCTTGGTTTCGAAGTTTTCCAATTTGATGTGGAAACAGCTTATCTAAATGCTGACCTGGATGAAGAAATTTACGTCAGAGGTCCTCCAGGATTCCAGAAGCAAGAAGGGGAGACCTGGCTTCTAAACAAAAGTCTTTACAGTCTGAAACAGTCTGGTTTAATGTGGTACTTATGTCTTACTGACAAGCTAAATTCAATGGGCTTTATTAAGTCCGAAACTGATGAATGCGTGTTCACAAAAAGATCTGAGAATATATATGAGATAATTCTTGTTTATGTTGATGATATTGTTTATATTGGTCCAAATAAGGAAATGAGTGAGAATTTTGCTAAAGCTTTGCAGAAATATTTTACATTGAAATCTTTAGGTCACATTAACACTTATTTGGGTGTTCAGATTACCAAAACTCAGAAGGAGTTCAGTCTTTCACAAAAAGATTGAACAATTGTTGCATCATTGCAATATGAAGGATGCTAACACAGCTAGCATACCTATGCAAACAGATTTTCATAATCTGGCACATGAACCAAGTCCTGATTTTGAAGATCAAACACTTTATCGTTCAGTCATTGAGTCATTGTTATACATTAGTAGTTGGACTAGACCCGACATTGCACTTAGTGTTAATCTTTTGTCACGACATGTAGGTAAGGCAAAACAGTTTCATTGGTTATGCATTAAGAAGTTGTTGAGATACCTAAAGCACACTAAAAATATGAAGTTGTTGTTAGAACCAACACATACTGATTATGCAGAATTATGCTGTTATGCAGATTCTGATTGGGCGAGTGATAAGTCACGTAAAAGTACTTCAGGTTATATGATGTTCTTAAATGGATGTCCTGTTTACTGGCAAATGCATAAACAGAATTTCATTTCTTGCTCATCTACTGAAGTTGAATATGCTTGTGTTTCAGATGCTTGTAATTCTCTAACATGGTTTGATGCTTTAGTCAGATATCTGGACACGCCCGATCCAGCCAATCACCATGATGGAAGACAACGAATCTGTGGTTTATATTTCTGAAACACGTTTCACAGGTTCTAGGTCCAGACACATTGACATTCGTTATAAGAACATAAAACAATTAGTTAAACAAGGGTTTGTTAAATTACGGTTTATGTCCACACATGATCAGATTGCTGACATGCTCAACAAACCACTTCTAGCTGCACAGCACAAATATCTGCATGAGATGTGCCTTATCTGATTTTCGCTTAACAGACAAAAGGGGATGTCACTGCGTTTTTTTGGTTTGTCTGTCAAGCTCCTAAGCTTATAGCAAGCAGGTGTTTGCTAGCCAGCACTGTATTATCTTGTCTCCATAGTAATGAGATAAGAAAGTCTTGTGATGTCTGAGTTTACTAAACATGTGTAAAAAGTTTATACTTCACTTCCGTTGTACTTTTCCTTTGTACTTTTTCCTATGTGCCTTGGCTTGAGGAAGCTGCCAGTATGTAGCTCATTAGGTTTTCTTATTTTCTAAATAAAAATGTTTCTTAGATTACTTTCCAGGTTTAATTTTATCATCGTTGACAGCAAAGAAAAGCACGGTCTATCACCTCTAATTAGCAGAGATGTTTTGGAATTTTTACTCCCTGGCAAAAGGTTTTTTCAAAGCCTTAACACTCCTTACCGCTGACGGAGGCCAGAGACTTCTTGTTGTCTAGGAAACAAAAAGGGTAACAGTTATACACACAGATTTAGGGAGCGTCCCAACTGGGCCAACAGGGCTTCTGCTGGGGAACATGGGTCTTTCCTTTAAGGCAGGAGTCCTTTTACATCTACAGCTGGAAATGCAGAGTGGGGGGCTGGAGCCCCTAAAGTCTTGGGCTCTTCCTCCAATGGGCTTCTAGGCCCCAAACAAAGTGCCCTTTGCGACGATGTTTGGGGGCTCAGAGTTCATGCCAATATCCCTCATTTCCTGGAAAAGACTCATTTTCCAGGAAAAGAAAATTAAACCAACTGAAATGAGCTGAGTAATTATATTACCACTACTATTACATAGGAACCTCAAAGGTAAAGGAGAGAGTACCCCATCCCCTCACAGTTACTGTAGCCCTTCAAAGAGAGGACTTGGCATGGTGAACCTGGCTTTCTCATCCCTCATTTTCAGCTCTTTCCTTCCCACCCTCCCTCCCTCTGTTCTGACCCACGCCCTTTTCCAACAAATCAAACACAATCCAAAAGGAACAGAAACCTTGTAATGCTTTTAGAAAATAATTAGCTGTCATAAGCACAAGCCTTGCCAAACTGTGCAAGACTTGCCAAAAGATAACAGACAAGAAATAATTCGTAATACAAAAATGTTCAAATACAAACTCAAGATACTGGAATGTAGGCTGCAGTTTCAATGTCTTTCCTTTTTGCAAAGAACGTTTGTTTCACAGCTGGCTTTTATCTTCTTGAGGGAGGGGCCATTACCTTGCAGCCTTACTCCCGAGTCACCCGTGCCGTTGTAACTGCTCTCTCCTATGAGCAATCCTGCACACACATGCACTTGGCACAGGCTCCTTGGGAACCTCCTCATTGCCCTCACAATCTCTGAAGCAGTCCACTCCCTAATGGTCCTGGCCCCTCATCTGAGTCCTCGCTCTCCTCAGCCGTCCGTACCTGCTACCGACTAATCACAACACCCTCGAGCTCACAATTCTCCTTTGGGTTTCTGGGGACTGAGACCAGGCCCAGTGCTTTCTCAACTGTTGGGAACCTGGCTCCAAATTTCAACTGCAGAAAGTTGGGTGGGGATTAAGACTGTCAGAGTATATTCATGAACTGGAATAGAGCATGGTAACAAGGTCAGCCAATGAATAGGCATAGCAACTAAGTCAGCCAATGAGGACTGTTTGGAAACTGAAACTAGAAGTAGCCTAGGCGTGGCTCTATATTATGCTCTGCAACTCTGAAGCTACCTTAAGCTCTGAATCTATCTGTTGAAAATGAAACTGCTTCTCTCCTCTGCTGTGTGTCTTCCTTGCCTGCTGAACTAAAGTGAAACTGAGGACTGTTTCTGCTTAAGTTGAGTTGCTGTTCTGCTCTGAACCTGTAATGTGTGCTTCTGTTTGAGTCTGCTCCATGTTGGAGAAATCTACAACTGGTATTGTAAAATTTACTTTATAAGTTTATACAGAAGTTAAATGATGCCTCAGTCATCTGTGTTTACTTTTCTAGCGCTGAATTTACACTGCAATAATCTGAACAAAGGCTTGATGTGAGCTCCCCACTCTGGCTCCTTCCCACGCAGGGCCAAGGCAGCCAGGAAAAATGTCCTTAAGCCGATCCACAGAAACACAAAGATCTACTTACGAATATCCCGGAAATGGATGATGAGTCTTGCCACGAGAGAGAGATATTCGTCCTAGAATTAGAAAAGGGAAATGCACTGTGCAAGGCAGCAGGGAGGCAGGCAAGGGCTGATGGGACTTCTTGTCACATCAGGCAGGGTCTGCAGGCCTTTGTGGGGCAGGGGAGAAAGGCCCCGGGGGTGGGAGGGTGACCCAGGCAGAAGCAGCCACCACCGGAGCCAAAGGGCTTGGTGGGTTCCGGGGATCTCTCCTTGGATCCAGTGGAACCTGGCTGTTGCTCTCCTATCTCCTCGATCCATGGGGCTCAGAAACCCATGGTCTTCACAAACCCTCCTGCACTGCCTTGCGTGCCATGCAGTCCGGGACATCTCTGGCCAAAGAGCTGGGAGGAGCAGATCACCCATTCACTTCAGGGTACAGTGATGGAGGGGAAGCCGGCTGAGCTGGAAGGAGGAGGGGGAGCAGCGTCCCTTTGGCTTCCCAGCTGCTTGCAGTCTCCCTGCTCCTAGTCCGGCACCTTCACCACTAGGACATGCTTCCTTTTGGCCTGGGGATGAGGAGGAGAACCTCCTCCCCTTAAGAAGCATTTCTAACAGACAAGCAGAGCCTCCTTTCCAGAAACTTCAATCCCAGCCTACACAGACCTCCCCCTCCTCCGTGGCCCCAGGCCAAGAGCAGGATGCCCCCAGAGGGAACTCCTGCGCAGCCGCCTCGTCTGCAGGGCCACTAGCCAGCCAGCTTCTCCTTGCAGGGGCCACCCTCCCACCTGTCCCCTCCAGCAAGGAAAGGAACTTTTTACCCGCGTTTTGGCCTTCATGAAAACATGGTTTTCCATTTCTTTGCTGGTCTTAGTATGAGCCACTCCAGCCATCCTCATGGCCTCTTCACTGCAAGAAACAAAGAGTCTGCTCAGGTTTGCAGGGGCCGCCTGGGACAACTCTCCAATATTTAGGGCATGGCTCTTGTGAATGGACCTGGCGCTTCACCTCATGCCAGAAAACACTCTGAAAACAGCTTTGGATTTTGTTCAGTAGTTTTTTTTCCTAGGAAACTCCTGGGAAGATTGGTGGCCAAAGCCCCTTTGCTGCCGGCCAGGGCTTGGATGTGAACTGAGGTGGCTCTTTCCTGAGTGGATGCTGGGCTTCTCCTGCACCATCCTCATTTGCTTCCCTGGTAGCACAGCCCACGATCCAGACCCATCCAGTCGCCATGCAGAAGGATGCTTCCTTGCCTAAAAGCAACAGGAAGCGGCTGGGACAGTGCCAGGCACTGCAGCTGCACAGGCTCCCTTGGGCCAAGAAGCCCTGGCACCCACCTTTCTTCACAGAGATAAAGTCTTCTCTGGCAGGAGGAATTCTGGGTCAGGGCATCTCAATAGGTTGGATTGGAGAAGGGGATCAGAGGAACCCCCCATCAAAGCTGAGGATCCTGGACTCCTCCAGTTAGATGGAGGGCTTTACTGTGAGTGTCTCCATTTACCGTTTTAGGTTGTGGTTTCCATATACAACAAGGGCCAGCTTCGAAGGGCGAGAGACACAAATATAGGCAAATTAAACCAGGATCAGAAAGGCCTGTACAACTAAGCACAAACCATTCAGACTTAGTGTCATAGTGGAGGCATCAGGCTAGAAACAGAGAGATGGTGAGTTCTAGTCCTGCCTGGGCCAGTCACTTTCTCTCAGCCCTACGAAGGAGGCAAGGGCAAACCACTTCTGAAAACTCTTGCCAAGAAAACTGCAAGGATGAACCCAAGCAGTCTCAGAGAATCAGGCATGGTGCAACAGAAGGGGAAAAAACCATAAACATCAAAGGCTGGGATCACCTTGATTACTGCCACTGTTGTTTGCTGCTACAAGAGAAAATATTCTGTGTTGATTATGACAAATTTCAGTGACCTCTCAGTTTCAATGGGGTCCCAGCAACTGAAGCAACCAAAGATGTAGCAGAAATGTGCTTTTCTTTTATGCACTGCACCAGCTTCCCAGGGGAAATTAAAAAACAAAAATCATTTTTTTCTGTTCTATTGTTGTAAGCCACCCAAAGTAGCCCTTTTTGTGTTTTGAGGGGAATGTGAAAAATACCAGATGTCATTTATAAAAAATAACTGGAGTCCTGACACGTCTAACTCCTTCTTAGTATAGCCAGCTGAATAAGAAGCATTTGAGGGTCAACATCATATCATCTGCAAACAAATTTAAATACATACGTCTTGTCTCCCACTTTCACCCCACAAATCTGATTATAGCATCGAGTGCTATTACAATACTTCTGTGGCTGGGTTGAACGATAAAGGCGACAAAAGAGGCATCTGCTTGGTGCCGCTTGAAATAGTAAAGAGGCACGAATCACGGCTCTTTAACCAGAGCGGAGTTTGGCCTATAAATATCTTCAAACGCCTTCAGAAAACTGGCCCCAGAATTAAACGTAATGTGAGTTTTGCAAAAGGAACCCGAAAGCTTTGGGCACATCTAGGGACCAAACGGCCGGGGAAGTTTAGTCTGACTTCATGGTAAAACAGTCCTTGAGGGGTTTGCACAGAAGCAGGAAGGAGCCTTTGGGTCACCAGAAGACCCGCCCTAAAACTTGGCTGGCTGGGGAATCCTGGGAGTGGAAGTCCGCCAGGCTTACAGGGTTCAGGTTGGAGACCCCTCGCCCAGAGCACGATTTCCGGGCCGCCTTCCTCCGCCTGCATTTGAGGTATCCGGGCAGGCCTGCCTGCAAGGCGGGCCAAGGCGCTCCGGCCGCCACTTCCCAACTGGCCGGGGCCCTCCCTGCAGGTAAGGCGCGGGGGGGGGGAAGGGGGCGGCCCTCCCTGCCGGACCCCCCCATCCGAGGGCGGGGGGGGGCTCTGCGTTGCCTCCCACAGGGGCCCGGCAGGCAGCTGCGTGGAGGGGGGTCCTTGGGGCTCTTGCCCAGCTTCGGCCTCAGGCCAGCCGCCACCTCCTCCGCGCCCAGGCCGCCCTTCCCTCAGCCCAGAGGTGGGGCCACGCGGGGCTCCCCGAGGCGCTCAGCAGGCCAGGCCCAGGCCCCCCGCGGGCCCCGCACTCACATCTGGCTGACCAGCTTCTGCCGGAAGTTGGCGCTGCGCCAATCGCTCTCCTCCATGCCGCCGCTGCCGCCGCCGCCACGGGCGCCCGAGCCAGAGCGCCTCCTCCGCAGAACCACCAGAAGTGGGCGGGCGGTGCGCGGCACGCCGGGAAGTGGAGTTCCGCAGCCGCGCTTCCTGCTTCCGGCCCGGCCTACTCCGCAGGGGTTGGGGTCTGTGGCGGCGCTTGGCGGGGCCGTGGAGGATCCCCTTCTCCGGCCAGGTAGGGGCGGCGCGCTGGGCCGCGGCGGGGGAAAGGCGGGCGTGGGCGAGGCCGGCCTGTGCGAAGAAGGGCCCTCTGCCCGAAGCTGGCCCGCCGGGGGAAAGGCGGGGGGGGGAGAGGCGGCGGTCGGGGTCGGACTTCCCCCGGGAGACTGGAGGGAGCCGGGAGAGCCTTCTGCGAGGAGCCCCTTCAGGGAGCGCCGAACGATGGGCTGGCGGAGCTGATCCCGGCCGAGCAGGGGTCCCAAGCGCCCGGGAAGCCCCGCCGAGAGGTCGGAAGCCGGAGGAGGGGGTCCGGGGGAAATCTCCGTTGGGCGACCCCCCCATTCATGGGGGTTACTGCCCCCCCAATTCCACCGGGCCCTCTTTGTGCAGCTGGGTGCAGACACCGTCTGGGGCTCTTTGGCTCTTCTGGGCTGAAGGGAGGGTTTCCCCGGTGCTCCCGAGGGAGGGGAGGTGCCTGGGAACAGCCCAAGGAAAGCCCCAATGGTGCTGGGGCGTGGAGGGGTGCGGAATCAAAGGCCAGCCCTACACACAGTCTGTAGATGCAGCAGGAAATGTTTGGGACGGAGCCGGGGTGGGACGGCCACCAAAGCTGGCTCGAAAGGCAACCAAGTCCGCTTGGCCACTGAGACAGGAGCAGCTCTATCTCAGAAGAAGCTGGACATCTCTTTCTCCCCGCAAGCATTTCATGTGCTTTTAATCCACACCATATTCTTCCCAGCAAGGGGACATCTTCTCTCAGTGCTAAATATTGCCAGGCATCTCATCTGTATTTACACAAATTTTATTTTCATCAAATGCCACTCTTACATTCAGCAGAACATCTCCACATTCTTGCAAAACATTCTGAATCCACATCTATTCACTTCATCATGCTTTAACACACAGGTGTCAAACTTGTGGCCCATGGGCTGGATGCGTGATGCACTGGCCATGCCCACCCACGTTTTAGTGAAGGAAAAAAAAATTGCGATACGTTATGTGACATCATGAGTTTGACACTGCTTTCACATCTCTCAATATATACCATCTAAATTGCAACCTACACTTGTTCAACAGCTTCATTTTTACACTTCAATTTTACACCTTGTCATCATTTTTAATATCATTATCTACCTCTTGACATCAACAGCATTTCCCTACACCTTCTAAAATGTTATTCTCAGCTATTTCCCAGCAGGAAATGTTTGGGACAGAGCCAGGAAGGAACAGCGACCAAAGCTTTTTGGTAAGAAAGGAGTCTCAGAAGGTCATATACTATATTTGTTTATTACATTTGTGAACTGCCCACCTCCATTAAAGAGGGACTTTGGACAGTGTACAATAAGACTCAGGGCGGCTTACAATTTTGGGGATACAACCCAGTGTGCTCAGCAATAACCTTCATTCCATTATATATGCCTGCTTATTACTCAGCAGCATTTTTACAAAGTCAGCTTATTGCCCCCAACAATCTTGGGTCCTCAATTTACCTACCCCGAGAGGATGGAAGGCTGAGTCAACCTTGAGCCTGGTGGGATTCGAGCCTACAGCAGTTGTAGGCAGCTGGAACTTAAGTGCAGGCAATTAACAGCCTGAGCCACCAAGGCCCTTAACATGGGTTGATGGATGATGTCACACGGTGGTTTCATGTAGATGTTAAACAGGAGTAGAGGGAGCCCTGTGGCACCACACAAGGCAGGGGCTGAGAGCTGGGCCTCCTGCTCCCTATCAGCACTGGTTGGGATTGACCTTGGAGGAAAGAGGTGAACCAGTACAGAACTTTGCATCCCACCCCAAACTCCCTATGTCGGCCCACCAGGCTACCATAGTTGATGGTATTGAAAGCCATCAAGAAGAAGAGAAAGGATGGATACACCACGTCGATCCAGCTCCTGCCAGAGAACATCCATGAGTGTTACCAATGCCATTTTGGAACCATACCCAGACCTGAAACCTGACTAAAAAGTGTGCAGATAATCCATCTAAAAACTATTTAAAATAGTTTGGTGCTCTTCCAGAAGTGAGCAACACCTAAATGGCTGTTACAGAATGCTGATCAGGTCTCTGCCTTCTCCCTTGACCAGGCCAAAAGGGCTGGGGCCAGGGCTCATTGACTGAAGATGAAGGCAGCCTAATGTCATCCCTGGACTCCCATCTTCCATGAGGTGTCCTAGGTTTTGCAACAAGGGTTGTGTCAGTGGAAAGGGGCAAATAACACCAGAACAGCTACAGATAAGTTTAGGCTGCCTCTGAGGCAGAATGAGGTGAGCCAAAGACTATACAAGTGTGGATGACCACTAGCCTTCCATGCCTTTTTAGCACATTGATGGCCCAGTTGGGGAGGTTGCATTGGGCTTACTTTTTGTGCCAAAAGGGTTGGATTCCATTCATCATCTCTTTCATTGTAGATAAGAGCCTGCAATTTGTGTTCCTGGCAATGGGCACAAACGAAGGTTTTGAATGAGGAAATCAGCCTAACTGAAACAAGTTGTTCCCCGGGGAATCCCGGTTGCTGTGCCCTCTGATTCTCAAGGAGGTTCTGCCCAGGATGGCGGGTCAACAGGAGGAGATGGAGCCCCTCAAGATCCCCCTGGAGCCTTTCACCAAGAAGTGCTCCAGCAAGACCTACCACAGCGCTGGGCACTCCCAGACCCTGCTGAGTGGCCTGGGGGCTCTCCGGGACCGTGGCATTCTCTTTGATGTTGTTCTGCATGTAGAGGGGAAGACCATTGATGCTCATCGCATCCTCCTAGCCGCATCCTGTGATTACTTCAGGTCTGTGCCTATGACAAAACTAAAATCTGAAATTGCTGGATATGAGCTAGGAGCAGTGGAAAAGTAAAACACGGCTGTTTGAAACTGGCAAACTGACTTGATGATTAAGCAAAACTGCATCTCATTGTCATTAGATTTAATCCAATTTATCAAACCAAATTTAGCGTTTGTGTTCCCACTTCTTACCTGTAATCCTGTTTCTGCCTATTTAAGGAGTATTTGCAAAATGTGGATGTTGCTTGGTCCTTTGCTTTGGCAATGTTATGTCTGTCTTCCTCTACAAAATTCTGCGATGGAATCAGTCAAAGGGAGCATGAAGAACCTCTTTTCAGTGCAGGATGCTGACATGGCTTGTCAGCCCATAATTAAGACAGCCGTACCTAGAAAGAACTTCAAATAACTAAATCAGTGTATTCTCTTACATAAACAGCTATCACTATGGGCATCTAAAATTGCAGTGTGCTTTCCTGAAGTTAGTTGTACCATAATTCCCTGGAGGAAACAGCATTTGCTGTCTTTCGTCTCCAGTTGTACGGGCTGTAATTGTGCCTCCCTTTAATCTGTAGTATGGGAGCGTAGGGGCTCAGTGATTAAAGATACTGAGCTTGTCAGTTGGAAAGCTGACAGCCCAGGTTCGAGACCTGAGTTCTACACCATGGGGTGAGCTTCCATTACCTGCCCCAGTTCCTGCCCATCTACCAGTTCAAAAGTATGCAAATGCAAGTAGATAAATAGGTACCACTCTGGTGGGAAGCTAACAGCATCCCATGTGCCTCACTGTGTAGTCATGCTGGTCACACGGCCACAAAAATATCTTCAGATAATGCTGGCTCCCTCGGCCAAGAAATGGGGATGAGTACCACCCCCCAGGGTTGGATATGACTGGATTGGGGAAATCTTTATCTTACCTTTTAATCTGTAGACTAAATATGCTCCCTTCCTCCCATGACTTAGTCTCCAGGTCTTCTCTCCCCACCACAATACTGGCAGTTCTTCCCTTATGTGCCACAGTCTGCCACCCTTAAAACGCGAGGGATGGGATTCCAGATTCTTGAGAACCTCACCCGCACAGAATAGAGCCAAGCTTTTACTTCCTGTAACCGGAGCATTGGGCATCTGTTAATGCAACCTGGCTTTGAATTGAGTTCCTGGTTCAGGTTCTCTTTGTCATGTACTAAGGCCACAGATTCCGTGCCTTTGTGCTGTGTCTCGGTCATCCTGATCTCACTCGGGCTCTCTGCTATCGCTTAGCAAAGATGATGACTCAGAGAGAAGTCCCAGATGTGGCAAGCTGGTTGTGTGCAGTGGAGGCGATGTTGTGGATCCCAGCCTGGCGTATCATCCCACGCGTGCCTGAGTGGACCATAAGAGTTGGGTCAGCACAGCTCGCCTTGCCATCTCTGTAGGAAATAGGGCAGTGCGAGGATGAGTTTAAAAACTGCGTTACAGGATGTTGTCCATTATACTTTCCATTGGGAGGAGTAACTGAAAGAAGATCTTTCCTTTTGCAGGGGAATGTTTGCTGGGGGACTCAGAGAAATGGAACAGGAAGAAATTCATATTCAGGGCATATCTTACAATGCCATGTGTAAAATCCTGAACTTCATATATACTTCGGATCTGGAACTTGGCCTAAACAATGTGCAAGAAATTCTAGCTGCATCCTGTCAGCTACAGGTGAGCTTTGGCAGCTCTAAAGCATGTGAGATGTGTTGGGGAAGGAGGGCAGCTTCTTCATTTATTAAGGGAGATCAGATAGTTTTGTTGGCCTGTGCTCTGTCACACTGCACACTTCTCAAGAACAGCACAATGAGCCATAGGCAGTTAGGCAATCTGTCTGACATGTGGGCTACTGGTGTGATAAAAATTGCTTTAAAAGTTTTAGAACTTTGAAATTCTTACATGATAAAGTAATAAATAAAGATCCCCAAATCCATTGGGACCATAGTGAAATCTGCCTACATGACCCTCATGAGGGTACCCTACCACTATTTGTAGCCCACATAACAGCCCTTCCAGCCCCCATTTTGGATCTTGTTGCCTTGCTGTGTGGTAAAGAAAAGTGTCCCAGCTCCTATAAATCGCCCTTTTCTGCCCTTCAGGAAGGCCTCCCCAGTGGATCTCAGCCTGTGGGCAGAATTAGGGAATGCCATGCTTTTGGCATGTGAGAGGGCTGGCTGCTGGTCAAAATGCTGTGCTGTGTCTGGGGATCCTGGCCCTTCTCCAGAGAGGCCCAGTGGTGAAAAAGCCCAAGCTGGATCTGTAGGTCAGAGGCTTTATAATCGTCCAGCTTGGAGAGCTGGGCTGCTCTAGTCCTTTGGGGCCTGTGGTGGGTCAAAGAGGCCTGGATGCTAAAACAGAAGCAACACGGAGGCTCCGTCAGGATTGGCAGGAGAATGCCTTGAAGGTGGAAGGGCTGCTAGGAAGAGGGTGAGCGGCTCATGGAGGGAGGGGGCAGGGAGTCCCATGATCTCAGGTTGACTGGCAGAAGGAGATACGGTGGGACCATTCTCAGGGAAAGACGCATGTAGGGTCTTTTCTGGCTCTTTGGGTTCAGCTCTGATACAGGTCAACAGATCCTCAGCTCCAGGTGCTGCTTCTAAATACCAGGTCCTTTTGCAGTAAGGCCTTTCTCATCCAGGATCTTATCATGACTTGACGTGCCTAAATGAACTGGGATGGACAGTCCCCTCTTGGAAGATGCTCCTACCTGGGTTTCAGGTGTGGCAACAGCTGCAGCTCCAGGCAGCAGTGAATTATTATTGTCTTATGGCACTCAGAGGCCCCACAACTTACTGGGTCTGAGATCCTGTTTGTGAGCTTGGGCTCCAAGGACCAGATGAGATTGTGGCCAGCAGCCTCCCCACAGCACAGTGGTTTCCCTTCCTCTGTTGGTGGCAGAGTTTCCAAGTCTTGTGGTGCTGAGTGACTTTGTGTCCCTTGGCAGCTCAGGCATTCATGGCCACCCCGGACGCGATTCATGCCATTGGGGGCCTGATGTGCACTGTGGGCCATTTTTGATCTGAGATTTATCTTGAGGTGATGTCTGAATATAGAGAATGAATGTCCTTCCCTTGTTGAACTGAGCAGCAATAGAAATAGATGAAATAAATAAAGTTAATATTGACCCCTTCTCATGGCCAGACCATTCCCTGACTGCTCTGGATCCCTTTGGGGTGGCTTGGCCCATTAGGGAGGTGGTTCTATTCAGTCAGCCTTCCCCAGGCCCCTGAAAGACTTCACTGGGATTCAGAGAGAGTTCCCTGTGGCTCTACTGCAGAATTCCAACAGAGGCCTTAGTCACCACCTAGAATGAGAAGGTGACACCTCTGGGCCTCTCCCTGTTTAGGGATCTCATAGAGTTCGCTGGTTTTTCAAAAGAGCTTTAGGAAATGAAACAACAGAAGAGACACCTGGAGCACCACTGGAGAGAGATGAGGGAATCTGGCCTAACATGTATAAGAGCCTACATTAAGGACTGCGTTGTAGTAATAAAGGTAACAAAATATAATTATTGATCCACTCTTATTCCATCTGCTGAGTGCTAACCAACAGCTCTAGTTAAGGTGACCTGATCTGAACTTGGAAGAAAAGGGTGAGAGAAACATCTGCAGAGTTGCTGGGAGGATTAGACAAAGTCCTTGATGAATAATCACTTGGGCCCTGTCTAAGCGTAGCCCCAATTATACATGTTCTCTTGAGGTGACTTGAGACACACAATCTGGTTTAGTTATCTGAGAAGAGCATGAATGCCGTGAAGCTCGAGGTGAACAGGGTCCTCAGAACTGGGTGGCTGTCAGTTAATTAGAGCCATCTCCCCCAAGGTTGGTCAAAGGCCTCCTGGGAGATAATGAATGCTAGGACCCAAGAAGTGACAATTTCATTCTTGGGTGAGGGATGTTAAGGAAGCAGTGGTCCATCTCTCCCTCAAAGAGGCTGGACCAACAGTGCTAGATAATCGCAGAGGGTCTTCGACGAACCAGATCATCTGGATCCTCTAACCCATACCTGGGCGTGGCATTGACCATACCTATAGGTATGTCATGGAAGGAATAATGAATCCCTTCTGGAGATTTCTTTTACGTGGACCAACTCAGGGTCCTGGGAGTGGGGAACATTGATATATGTGCACCAGTTGTGCCTGCTTTGGAGATAAAAGGCTACCCACATTCAGACTATTGCAATCCAGCGTACAATGAATCTGGCTAGAAAGAGCATTCAGAAGCCCAGAATGTGGTGGCACACGGGTGCACTTTGGTACATGGAGTAGCTAGTGCATGAGCTACATTGGATGCTAAGTGCAAGCCAAGGTGCTGGTGTTCAGCCCTTCATGGCAAGGGGATAACCATCGTTGATGGTTTCTCTTCCCCCATCCTGTATGTTCTGACAGAATGGGCATGCTTCTGATCCTTCAATCCAATAATCACTTTATAGGAACCAGAGAGCCAGTAATTGTCAGGCTAGAAACCAGGTTTCTAATCCTACCTCAGGCACAAAGCCAGCTGGGGGACTTAGGGCTGCTCATATCCCTCAGCCTGAGGAAGCAGCCTATGGCGACCCCCTTGCCAAAAAGCCATTGAGGAAGCTGGTCCTTTTCCCAAGAGCGGAGCCTGGAAGTGAGATGAGCCTGCTGTACAATTATGACTTGTATGCTTGCTTCATCTCCTTCGTTACATTGTATTAACATTTCCTTTACACGGGATAATTTTAATCCTTTTTACCGGCCCAGAGTTGCCTGACACCTGTAACACGAAATTGTTAATTTAAAAAAGCAAGAGATGCCATCCAACAAGGTAATTTCTTCACCATATTTCAGTCTGGTTGACTTCCTAGAAGTATTCAGAATCTAGGTTACATGTGCATTTGTTTTCTCATATAAATTTAGTGTTGGGTATTTGGCATGTTTATTACCCAAGCTTTAATCTTGCAATGTGCTGAGTGTTAATACAGATGTCAGAGAATTGGCCCCATGGAAACCTGCTCTTGGGTTGCATCCAAGATGTTCCCTTCCTATTCTGTCCTTGCTGATCCCTGTTGCATGGCCCTGATGATTGAAATGGCTGCTACTTGGGAAAAAGGATTAATTGTCCTTTTCTTGCATGAATGTTCCATGGCTAATAAAGTGTTGTTGTTGGGCTGATCTCAATCCATCAAACAGATGATTTTTGCAATAGTGAGACTTACAGATTAAATTTATATTGATCCAATCTATGAACTTGTCAAAAATGTGCAGTTATAAAGATTAGATATATTATTTGAAGGCCCAGAATTGCTCCTTTTCATATCACTTTCCTGTCCCTTCGTGCCTTTCTCCTCCTCTGTAGATCTCTGAGATCATCAAGTTCTGCTGTGATTTCCTCATGCTTTGGGTGGATGATGAGAACATTGTGGACATGTATAGACTGGCTGATCTCTTTGATTTGTGTTACCTGACAGAGAAGCTGGATTCCTACTTTCTGAAAAACTTTGTTACCCTCTCAAAGACAGAGACCTACCGCCAACTTCCCCTGGAGAAGGTCTATGCCCTCCTCAATAGTAACCTCTTGGAGGTGAACTCTGAGAATGAGGTCTACGAAGGGGCCCTTCTTTACCATTACACGCCAGAAGAACTGGAGACAGATCAGGTTTCACTGATGGAGCCTCCTAAGCTGCTGGAGACGGTCCGTTTTCCTCTGATTGAGTTCCAAATTCTGCAGAGACTTCACAACAAGTTAAGCTCCTGTCCATTGAAGGAGACGGTAGCCAATGCCCTAATGTACCATAAGAACGAGTGCCTCCAGCCGGTGCTTCAGAACATGCATACACAGTTGCGGTCTGAGTTCCACTGTGTGGTAGGCTTTGGGGGGATGCATTCCACCTCGTCTACTGCCCTCAGCAACCAAGCCCAATACTTGAACCCACTTTTGGGCAAATGGAGGCATTTCACAACAGCCTTGTCTCCAAGAATGTCCAATCAGGGAATAGCTGTTCTCAACAATTTTGTATACCTGATTGGCGGAGATAACAATGTTCGAGGTTTTCGAGCAGAATCCAGGTGTTGGAGGTAAGAGAATCCCTTTCAGAAATGTATAAATTGCCAATATTCCCAGTGCCTGAGGTGTCTTCAGCTTCTGGGGAAATAGGCCCAGGGCCCTCCCAACTATCCCAGAGCTGCCTTAAGGCCCAATGGCTCAGTTACTTTAGCTAGGTTCTTCAACACCTCTTCTCAGGTGGGAAAGATGAGCAGACCCATTTTGGTAATGGAAAGATTGCAAGCCCAACTGTTCTAGTACTGCGCTGTTTGAACAGAACAAGAAATAGGATGGCTGTTGTGGAACAGAAATGTTTTGGAAGCAGCCAGTGATGGTGACTAACCAGACTGGGGTGGCAGCAGACGAGAAGACAAAGACAAGGGGCCACTACTCAATTGCTCAGAGGGAAACAGTTGTGATTTGCATAGGCAGAGTCCAAGAAATGCTGGTGGCCCCCATTAGTCTCTATAATGGGAAATGGGTGGGTGGGCGGAGGTTAGATATGTGCTCGAGACCCCACCCCTCTAACCTCTTGGGGATCTGTCCGTCCTGTTTCTTTGCAAGGTATGACCCAAGACACAATAAGTGGCTCCAGATCCAGCCCTTGCAGCAAGAGCATGCAGATCTCTCCGTCTGCGTAGTGGGCGGGGCGATCTATGCGGTGGCTGGGCGCAACTACCGGCAGGACCTTCGAGAGGTGGAAAAATACGACCCCCAAACCAACAGCTGGGAATACGTGGCTCCTCTCCAGAAGGAGGTAAGGAGGGAGGGGCAGGCAAGGGGTGGCAGGCAACTCTTTGGCCTGAAGACCCCCCTTCCCCGGAGACGAAGAGTGCCGCACCTAGTTAGGCTGGCAGGCTGACCCATCTGGCAGTTTGGTAGGAGTCTTGCCCAAAAATCTCTCCTTGGATGGAATGACCCCACTGAATGTGGCTGTGTCCCTGATCTGAACAAGGCCCTCGCTAGGGGTATCCAGGGTGGGGGGGTGGGGAGGAAAAAGCTTTGGACACCCCAGCCCTGCCCACTTGCTGGAACTTAGTGGAACCTCAGGCCTCACCCTGTTAGTGGAGGACCAATTCTGGATGCAAAAGTAATCCAGGGGTGCTTGCCTCTTGGAGGTTAAGTGTGATGCCCAGTCCCGGAATAATTTGCCTGGCCAAATGCAAAACTGCTTCTGTGGTCTTCATGGAGGGTTTTTATTCTCTGCCCTTTGCCAGCTCCCAGGGGACTTGGAGTCAAGGTGCAATGAAACACACTGAATATGAAACAGTTAACATAGACGAAAAACGGAGTTAAATCCCCTGTCAATTTTAAAAAGATAAACTGACTTAGTTAGGAAAAATCAGGCTCTTGCCTACCAAGTAAACTGAAGGTAGCACAGTATGGCATGGGGCTGGGTTATAGGCAGTCCTCACTTAACCATGGCAATTGGGACCCACATTTCCCTTGCTAAGTGTTAATGATTGTAAAGTGTAATGTCATTGTGAAGGAAATTCTGGCTCTCCCAGTAGCCATGATAAGCAAATCAGCATGGACTGGTAAGTGAGGATGCTACCTAGTCACCATGTGCAACCTCCAGCCAGCTTCCCCGTTGACTTTACTGGCTGGACTCCAGCAAAGAAGGTTGTAAATGGGGACCAGAGGACACAAAAGAGGAGTGGGGGGCTAGTCATTTTCTTCTCTAGTTCAGCACTGGGCCAAGTTCAACAATTGTTGAATGAGTGGTTGTTTAAGCAAAAAAGGCCAGAGAATGGTCCAATAACAGCGGCCTCTGGCTTCTTGGACAGTTCTGTGGCAAGAGGAAATTTGCTACGCAAAACCATCGCTGGAGGAGGAGGCTTTGGTGCAGATCAGTGGAAGCAGTGAATTACTGACCTTACTGGGAAAAATGTCAGTTTTTCTAATCCTCTGGAATAGTTGGGAGGCGTTTCACATCGGGTAGCAGTTACTGAGAATTTAATATTTTGGCAACTTCTCTAACTTGATAAGATTTATTGAACAGAAAAAGCTATAGGAATTTCAGCAACTGCATTTCTATTTTGAAAAACTTTATTAACTTTTATTACCTTAAAAACACACAAATAAACCCACACCAAACACAAACTGTCGGACACACCAACATAAACCGTTAAAACATTAAAAATATTGTGTTCAGAACAACCTGTGGCGATATTTACTTAGCAATCTTTTATATATTCTATCGAGTATTAACTCCTACTTAAATGTATTATACTCCATCTATACCTCTATTGATATTTCCTATTCCTTCTTCTATCTTCTCTCTAGCCATTTGTACCAATGTTCCCACACGATATAGAATATTGAGTCTTCTTTATCTTTAAGACTTAATGATAATTTATCCATTTCCGCACAGTTCATTATCTTTTGTATAATCATTTGATCTTTTGGGATGTCGGGCTGTTTCCAACATTGCGCAAATGTAATTCTTGCGGCTGTTAAAATATGTATTAATAAATATTGTATACTCTTTACATATCTTTTCCTGAGAATTCCCAGCAAAAAGAGCTCTGGTTCTAAATCTACTTTTTCATCAATAATTTCTTGTAGCCAAATTTGAATTTTCCACCAATATTTCTGAGCCTCTGGGCAGGTCCACCACGTATGATAGTACGTTCCCTCTTTCTCCTTACACTTCCAGCACATGGGACTCATTTTTTTATATATTTTCGCTAATCTCGAGGGAGAAAGATGCCACCTATAAAACATTTTATATGTATTCTCCTTATATGTTGTCGATTTTGTCATTTTATCATTTCTATTCCAAATGATTTCCCAATCCGCCAAATTTATGTTATGCCCTATATTTTGACCCCACGCAATCATACATCCTTTAACAATTTCTTCTTCCAATTCTACTTCTAATAGGTATTTGTAAATTTTTGTAATGTTTTTTTTGTCTGAACCTAATAAGATTTTATCCATATAGTGCGGTTTTAGTTGTATTCCAAATTTGTTTACGTCTTTTTTATATTACGATGATATTTGAATGTAAGCCCACCAGTCCACTCTTAGCCCCTGTTCCTGTAGCTCATGTATAGTTTTTAAGTTTCCAGAATAGTCTAATAAATCCCTATATTTTAACATTTTACATAAATCTAAATTATTTGGGTGAATCGTTGCTTCCATCATAGATAGCCAAATTGGAATTTTTGTGTAGTTTTTTTTTTACCTTAATCCAGTTATACATCAGCGAATCTCTAATTAAATGTCTATGGAAGTATTTTTGTTTAGTATTTCCTATCTCCCATAAAAAGCATGCCATCCTCTTTGGAGGTCATGCCCCTCAATACCTAGTATTCTTTTATTTTTGAGATTAATCCAATCCTTCAACCACACCAAATTTGCTGCACTATAATATGTTTTCCATTTTGGCAATCCGAATCCTCCCCTGCTCTTCATATCTTGTAAAAATTTTAATTTTATCCTGGGTTTTTTACCTTGCCAAATAAATTTTGATATTGTTTTGTTCAAAGTGTCAAAAAAGGGTTTTCCTAATTTCACTGGAATAGTTTGGAATAGATATAAAAATTTTGGTAGAATAGACATTTTTATAGCTGCTATTCGCCCATTAATGATAGTTTCAAATTCTTCCATGTTTCTAAATCTCTTTTTGTTTGTACTAGCAAGGTATCATAGTTATACAATGAGCTGTCAACCATATTCCTAAATATTTGATTTTCTTTATTGATTGGAGTCCACAAATCTTTTCTAATTCTTTTACTTTATGTTCTCTAAGATTTTTCACTAGGATTTTAGTTTTTTGCCTATTAATTTTTAGTCCTCCTACCGTTCCATATTTTTCTAATTCCCTAATAAGTACTGGTCCACTTTCCATCGGCTCCTCTATAATAAAAACCATGTCATCTGCAAATGCTTGAAGTTTATACACTTCATTCCTTACTTTTAATCCTTTTATTCCTATATTTTGTCTAACATTTTCTAATAATACTTCCAATGCCAATATGAAGAGCAGAGGAGATAACGGACAACCCTGTCTTACTCCTTTTTCTATTCTTAAGGTTTGGGTCATCTCTCCATTAATTAAAATGTTTGCATTTTGTATCGAATAGATTGCATTAATAATATTTTCAAATTTAGTGCGAAATTAATATCATAAATTTGTTGTTTCATAAATTGCCAATTAAGATTATCAAAAGCCTTTTGAGCATCCAGGAAAACAAAGGCTACTTGTTTTTCTGAGTGGGCTTCATAGTACTCCAGACTGTCCAATATAATTCTTAAATTATTTCTAATATATCTATTGGGAAGGAAACCATTCTGATCCAGGTGTAAATACTCACTCATTATTTTTTTTAGTCTATTAGCAATAATTGTAGTAAAAATTTTGTAATCCACATTTAACAATGAAATTGGTCTGTAATTTTGTATCTTTCTTGTATCTGAGTCCCTCTTCGAGATTAGCAAAATCAACGATTCTCTCCATGTGTTGGGCATATTAGAAGCTAATAATACATCATTATATACATCTACCATTATTGGTCCCAATTGTTCCTCAAATGTCTTACAAAATTCTGCTGGAAAACCATCTGGGCCAGGGGTTTTGTTACCTTTCTGGTTTGTAAGTGCTTGCTTTAATTCTGTCATAGTTATATCTTTTGTCAAATATTCTTTCATATCTTCCCTAATTCCAATCCTTCCTTTCCCTTTTAGATATTCCCTTATCAAATCTTCTTTGACTATCTCTTTCTTATATAAATTTTTAAAGTAGTCATATACAATCTCTTTCTTCCTCTCTATTGTATGGTGGTAATTCCCCTTTTCATCCTGTAATTGACAGATGAATCTTTTCTCCTTGTCTTTTTTAAGCCTGTAAGCAAGCCATCTGCCTGGTTTATTCGCTTGTTTGAAATATATTTGTTTAGTTGTCTTCATATTTCTAATTAATTCTTCCTGTTCTGTCAAGTTAATTTTGTGTTTGTATAAAATCAATTGTTCCTGTATTTTAGAGTTCTGTGGAGAAACTTGTAATTCACCTTCTAATTCCTTAATTTTTTGATATAATTTGTTCTGTTGGGCTTGTTTTTCCTTATTTTTCTGGACCGAGTAGGAGATTATAATTCCTCTTATAACCGCTTTCATAGCATCCCATAAATTTTGGGTGGATGTATCTGCACTATTATTTTCTTTAAAATAAAAAACTAATTCTTCCTTAATTTTTCTTTTAAATTCATCATCTTTTAACAATTGGGTATCCAGCATCCATCTTCTCGGTTTTTTCCTCCCTTTCCATATTATTTTAAGAGGGTTGTGGTCTGCCCAGGTGTTCGTCAATATTTCTACCTCCTTTACTTCTTCTACTAAATTTCCAGATATCCACACCATATCAATGCGCGACCATGATTGATGAGGATTTGAATAATATGTATATTGGCTCTTATCGGGGTTCAATTTCCTCCATATGTCCTTCAAATTTAATTCATCAATCCATTCTCCGCACATCTTTGATAACTCTCTCCTCTTTTTTCCTTTTCCCTTCTTGTTCACCCTTTTGTAATCTTTTTGGTACTCTGAAATTGCATTGAAATCCCCTATAATACAATTATTTTCTCTAATTCAATAATTTTAGTAAACAGAAATTTATTTGGAGCGTAAATAACTACTAATAAGATTATTTTAAAATTTATCTGCATGTCAATTGCCAGAAATCTTCCCTTAGGGTCCACAAATGCTAATGCTGCTTCTATCTCTTCTTTAATATACACTGCTATTCCATTTTTTTTCCTCCTCTGCTGAGGCCAAAATACTTTCCTAATTTTTACATTCTAAACAATTTTCTTCTGCTCTCAACATATGAGTTTCTTGTAAGCAGACAATATCAACTTTTTGTTTAATTAGCCTTGCAAAAGTCCTTTGTCTTTTAATTTTGGAGTTTAAGCCATTTATATTTAAAGATAAGAGTTAACTTCTAAATCCATCTTTCTAGCTATTGATTTCTATTTTTTTATTCTAAATTTTTTATTCAATTTAATTCAACCTTCAATATCCCTTTTGATCCTTTTATTCTTCAAGTCTGAGTCTGGTTAATTTTTGCCTGTTGCCTAGTTATTAATCCTTCTCCTTCTGCTGTTGTTTGTTTTCTGAATTATCTACCGTCTTCTGTCCTCTTCTTAACTGCGCTTGGTCATCCAGGGAGTCAGGGTCCGAGTCCTCTTTGCTGGTCTGTTCTTCCGTATCTGTCACTTTTTCATAAAAATCTTGTGCTTTCTCCAACGAATCCACTCTAAATTTCCTTTCTCTCCATGTAACCAACATTCCTTCTGGAACCAACCAGTCCTCGCGGAGAGGGGGCAGCATACAAGTCCAATTATAAATAAATAAAATAAATTTGAATGTAATCCTTTTTTGGTTTAGAAGAGTTGCTAACTGCTTATAATCTTTTCTGGCTTCTCTGACCCTTCTAGGTATTTGCTTCAAAACTATGATTTCCTTATCTTTATATTTAATTGTCCATCCCTCGTCAATTTATAAATAATGTCCCTTCGTCTTACAAAGCGTACATGCACCTCTCTAGGGCATTTATGTCTTCTTGCATAACCCGTGCTAACCCTATAGACGTCGTCCAGTTCTTTCAGGATCTCTTCTTTATCTCTCTGTAAGACTTCTGCCAGGATTTCTGCCATTACTTGGTCTATGTCTTCTTCTCTTGTCTCCTATATTTTGAAATCTGAGATATAGCGCTGCCTTATCCATCTCTAAATATACTAGGGAGTCGTCAGTTTCTTTGTTCACCATTCTTAGCTGTTCATCTACTCTCTCCAAATTCTTTTCTGTTTGTTCTGTCTGTTTTTCTGTTTCTCTTATTGTCCTTTCATTTTTCTCTAATGCTTGTTGCATCTTACCAATTTTCCCATCTAATTTTGAAATATCTCCTTTCATTTCTTCTTTAAGTTTTCCCATTTCTTCTTTTATCTCATTTATGTCTGCCCTGGTTTCTTTATGATTTTTAAACATTGTCTCCTGTAAATTAGACATAGATTCCTGTAATGATAGTAAAATCGAATAGATATTAGCATTGGTTATGGCAGGTTGTTTCTCGGTTACCAAAGTTTCTTCGATTGTTTTTTGTGATGTCACTGAAGGTGAAGCCGCTGCAGTTGTCATAGTCAACTTCTTTCCTGTCTTCAGCATTGTGGTGGTTAAAGAAGTCATTTCTTCTAGGATTTGTTTTTGTTTGTATAATAAATCCAGGACGTTGCCCCAAATTAGCATTCAGTTCTTCTATCCCAGATTTTGTTGCACCTAGCTCTATGAGTTAATTTATCTAATCCTTCGGTTCTCTGCGTAGTCTATTATAATTTCTATTTAAATCCCCTTTTACATTAATTATGTTTTTCTTCTTCTTCAATCTTTATATATTATTTATCAATCTTAAATATTACCAATTTAAATAAATACTTAATACTTAGTGCTAATCTAAATAGATACTTCTATATCTCTAAATATTATATTATACTATAAGTCAGTATGCACTTATATCCTAAAGTTCTAGAAAAACAATTTACTCCTATATTCTAAAATTAGCTAAAGTTATATAAATCTTAAATACTTATATGTAAACACTTTTTATAAATATCAATGAGTCAAACCACAGAAATTCAGTTTGAATTAGTTATGCATCCCAATAATAATATTATATTATATAATTGATCCAAGTCCTCTCTATTAAAGTTCTTTTCTTCTTCAATTTCTTTTTTCCCCCCTCCAAGCAAAATCAACAATATAAGGCTGTAGAGAAATGTTCAATATTCAAATAGTCATATCAGTCTATTTTCCTGCTTCACAGCTGCCAAGAGTTGCTGAGTCACTCTTATAAGTCTAACAATCTCTATGCACTTAACAAGTTTACCTCTCGTCTTCCTATTTTCACAAAAGTTCGTTTATCCAAAAACAGCTGCCAGGCTTCTTCTAGTCATTGATTATTTTCTGTCTATAGGCTTTAAGTCTGTCGTCTAGATTCTTTGTAGCTTTGTAACTTAGTGACTCATCAAGCTCTAGTCTGCTTTCAATTTCAGTTCCTTTCCCTTTCTCCACAATGTCCTGATCCTTCTTCCTTTCTTTCCAGCTGGAGACAATCGCAGATCAAAGCAAAACAGAACAAAATCCCACCCTCCGTGTGACCAATTATCAATTTTCCCCAAATGATCAGCAAGTAGCAGGTTCTCTCGATCTGAGCCTTATCACCTCCACCACAATGCTTTATCTTCGGCTCCTTCAGAGAGCCCTTTTGCTCTCCCTTTTTTTTTGCCACGTTAATCAGGCTCCTCTCGACACCTTGCCACTTCTGATCTCTCTCTCTCTCTCTCTTTTCTCCCGGTTGGGAACTTAGGAAATTCCTCCTCAAACTTTTGGTTCGAATCTCTCACCGTCACCGGTTGCCTTTCACTCACTTCCCCTTTTGATGGCCGGTCAGGCTATGGGATCGCCACGGCAATGCTGGCGATCTATTGTTGTTCGGACTCTCCCGGGTCTCTCTTCGTTCGGGGGTTGCCTTCCCCCTCACCAATACCTGAGTCTCCCTTCTTTGACACGGCTCTCTCTGGGAGCCGTGCACCCCCAGGGGGTCGCACCAAACAACAAAGGGGTTTTCGAAGCCTCAGAGCTAGGCTTCTACACCGCCATTCACCTTCTCTGCACCACCGGAAGTTCATCTCAGCAACTGCTTTTCTTTTTTTTTCTTTTCATTTCATTTCTATTTATTTACTTATTTACTTATTTACTTATTTATTTATTTATTTGACTTGTATGCCGCCCCCTCTCCAAAGGGACTCAAAAAAGGTGATTTACTTCAGAAATATCTTAGGACAGAGACTTCTCCAGTTTCTTCTTGATAAATTTCCTGTGAAGTGGCAAGGAAGTGGACGTCTTTCCACTTCCTTGCCACTTCACAGGTTACTGGTGGCAGCCATCTCTCTTCCAATGACATGTCCCCTCTCTCCTCTTCTATAACTTTGGCCAGGAAAAGAGGGGTCTCATCTGTGATCCCTGCCAGTTCCACAGCAAGCCTTAAAACAAGGGTCTTCAAACTTGGCAACTTTAAGACTTGTGGACTTCAACTCCCAGAATTCTTGAGCTAACATGACTAGAGGAGGAATTCTGGGAGTTGAAGCTGTCAAGTTTGAAGACCCCTGCCTTAAAACTTTCCTGGAGGGAAAGATTTCCAGTAAGTTCCTGGAAGCAAGGAAACACACAATGTGGAAGGTGGGTGATGTGAATGTATGAAGCATTTGTGGGTTAATGGAAAAGTAGTTGGTGGATCATGACATGAACTATTAGTTAGATTTAAGGCAGCTGGTTTAGGGCAGCTATTTGCAAAAGGCCACCTTTCCCACAACATTGTTGAGGCTTTGGAAGGAGGACACTTGTGCTCAAAGGAATCGGGTTCTCTGCAGGCTAGACATAGGTTTTATATGCAGTAGCACAACTTTTTGTGTGGAGATTCAACTTCTGAAATCTCTGCTGGAATGGAAGGGAGGGAGAAAGGAGTGAAGGAGATGGTCCTGTTCTACCTACACAAATGAGCTTGTCCTGTACATCCTTTCAAAGATTTGAATTAGTTAACTCCCATCATCACATCTCCAGGAGATACATAGGTCACATCAAATGAGGGAGTCAGGCAGTTTCCCATTCTATATGTCAAGCAAGAAGTCGATAGTTCAGTACAGGCAGGCTGTAGCTTTCTTGGACTAAGGGCCATTGGACTGGGCTAGCAGGTCCATTTTAGTTGTCACTTGGTTCTGAGAACGAAACAAGGCAGTAGCATCCTAGTCAACAGTTACTGAGTTTGCAAGAGGCTCAGTAGCTGTTGTTGAATTCTTGGTCTCCAGATAGAAGCTGTCCTTTTATAGTGATAGGACTTCTTAGACTTCATACCAAACTTGCTGGTAAATCTCAGCGCTCTGAGCGGGGTTCTTAACAGAGGGGTTCTTAAACTTTGCAACTTTATAAACACAACTTTTTAACTGGAGACCATTTAACCAACTCTCCTTCTGCCAATAAAATGATTTTTCCCCATCAAATGAATGAGTTGCTTATTTTTATATAATTCTTGAAATCTGGGTTTTATTTTGAAGATAGCCATTGTCATTTACCAAAGGCAGCTTCTCTTAAACTGCTGCAACTTTCAAAACACTGGTAAACTCTTAAGATGCTTTTGGTGAGATCACGGCCACAGCCCATCTTGTTTGCTCCTTCCAGCTTGGTAGCTCTCCTGCCTTGTCCATTGTGATGGTCCCAAGTTTGCATAGAAACTTTGTGCCTTCCAGGAGTGATTATAAGGACACGAACAATTCTCAACCATTACATAAGTTCTGGAACTCCCCACTGCTTTGCACTCAGCATCCATTTGCATCAACCTGTGTGGAAAACATGTGTGGATGGCATTCTAGCAACCCTCTCTCTTGTTCGATTTGAGAAAGGCTGATTTATTCAAGAATCAACTATTTGTTCTCAGACCTGATCTGGTTAGATTAGCCTCTAATGTAAACAGTAAAAGAAGCCATATATGCACACTGAAGTCAAAGCCTTTATACAGGTCTGTGCTCCAGGTTTAAAGTGAGTTTTGTTCTTCCATTTTTCTAGGTCAGTGTCACCTCATCCATAGTGACAGTTTAAGAACCACTTGCCTGATATATTTGTTATATGAGTCCTTTTTTCTAAGTTTTTCACAGGATTTCATCAGACTTTTGTGTCCAGTTGTTTCCAGTGGATGGAAGTTGTGCTTTTGATATCTCCTTCTATAAAAATTCATCTTGGTCTCCTCTTCTCACTGTCTTTTCCTGCTCTGACTTTATCAAAAACTTGCTTCTAAAACTCTGTGTTCAGTTTCCGTTTTCCTTCAGTTTAACAGCTCCAGCCTTCTGTGCTCAGCCTTCCCAGGGCTGCTGCTACTTCCACTTTTCAGTGAGGTCTCTCCTATTAACCCAAGGGCAGCTGAGGCTCTTAGCCTTCCCTCCCCCTTTTGAAAGAAAAAAGCTGCAGGAAGCGAGAGCAGAAATTCTATGGAAGGACTGCTTGGCTGTGGGCTTCCCCATCATGACCGTTTTGTGCCATCATGGGATTTTCACTCCAGAGTCAGCAGCTGTTCTGCTGCTTAGAACCTCATGCTTCCATCCAGAAGGGGACTCTTTACATCACAACCCATTGTGCTTTGGGAAAAGGTAGTTGTTGTTTCCATGCCTGATTTTACAGTATACAAGTTGTAGTATACAAACAATAGGCTGACTCTGTAAACTGTTTAGAGAGGGCTGTAAAGGACTGTGAAGCTACCAAGTCCAAGTACTAATGCTATTGCTCTTCCTTTTCCCTCTTCCTTCCTTCCTTCCTTCCTTCCTTCCTTCCTTCCTTCCTTCCATCCATCCATCCATCCATCCATCCATCCAGCCATTATTCTGCCCGCTGCCAGGAGTTCAATCCTTACCAGATCAAGGTTGACTCAGCTTTCCATCCTGCCAAGATTGGTAAAATGAGGAGCCAGATTGCTGGGGGCAATAGGCTGACCCTGTAAACTGCTTAGAGTGGGCTGTAAAGCACTGTGAAGTGGTACATAAGTCTAAGTGCTATTGCTATCGAAAATTTAAAAATTCAATTAAAAGAAAACTAACTAGGAGAGAGAAGGAGGGAGCAAAGTGTGCATGGGGAGTTGGATTGTTCTCTACCCCAAAAGTGCCATACACCCCACTGGCACAGCCATGTCTCCAGGGCCTTTTGGAAGACCAAAAAGATGAATGAGGATCTCACCTCAGAGGGCCTGAGGTTCCAGAATCAGCTCTTCTTTCTATACTCCCACCAGTGAAATTCCTTGGCTGATGGAATCTGCAGCCTGGCCCTTCTGCTGGCACAGGTGGGGCAGGTTATTCCCATCAGGCTGAGCTGGTTCCTCCAATAGCCTGGACTCTTGCCATGAAAGTCTTTAAGAGCAATAACCAGCACTTGGAATTAGACCTGGAAACAAACTGGCACCCGCAGAACAGAGGTATAATATGGGCTACCCTAGAGGCACCAAGGCCTGAACCAGCTGGGGTACCAGCTGAAACTTTCAGATACTCTTCAAGAGTAGCCCCATGTAGAACACATTGCAGTAGTCCAAGCGTGAGAGAACCAGGCTTGAATGATTGAGCACAGGGACTCCCTATCCAGGAAAGGGCACAACTAGCACACAATGTGAAGTTGTGCAAAGACTCTCCTTGTCATGACTGCCATCTGCTCATGGAGCAGGAGTCCTGAGTCCCAGAGAACCCCCAGATTGCACGCAGCATCTGTCCGGGGTAGTGCAACCCCATCCAGAACTAAAGATATTAAAGTCCTGGAGCCCTGGAAGCCCCACATGCCCAAAGCCACTCGCTTACCAGGGTTCAGCCGAAATCTGTTGTCCCCCTATCCAGACCCTCACGGCCTCCAGGCACTGCAAGAGGGCAACAGTCATTTGGGTCATCCAGGATAGTATTGTCAATATTGAGTTTCATCAGGGCTCTAAAGGAACCTCCTCCCATGGTGGAGAACGATCTCGCTCCGAGGCTTCATGCAGATGTTAAAAAGGAGCAGCGAGAGTACCAAGGCCTGCAAGCAGCTGTAGGCTGAACTTCTCATTCCCTAACAACCCCGACTGGGGCCAGTCTTGGAGAAAGCCAAACCAATGCAAGGCTGCACTGCCCAGCCCCAAAGGATACTGTGCTTAATAGTACTGAAAGCTGCTGAGAGGTCAAGGAGAGCAAGGATGGATGCACTACCCCCATCCACAATTACTGATTACTTAGCACCATTCATCTTAATTCATTCATGGGTTTGTGTGGTGTGTGCTGCTACACTTAAGAAAGACTCCCAGCAATCTACAACACAGGTGATCGCAACGTGACTCGCAGTGTCACATTTGCCATCATGTGATGTATCGCAATGTTTTTCCCCTTCACAGAGCTGGGGTGGGCGTGGCCTGCAATGACACATCCAGCCCATGGGCTGCCAGTTTGATACCCCTGACAAATCAAATTAAATCAAATCAAAGTACTCACAAAGCAAATATTTGTAATAAAGTTGCCCTCATTCATGTTTTGATCCCCCAGTCTTGTTGATTTCAGGATAGCTCAGATGTTCATGGTCTCCATGGCAACTACACATCTATCACATCATCAGTAGCCCAGCACTTGTCAAAAGTGACACAGTAGATCTGGTGTACGTCTGAGGCAGGTTGTGGGAAATATGAACCCCAGTCATGCCATGAGAGATCCATCTTTGATTGCTTTTGAATTCACTGGTATCCCTCTCTCCCCTGCAGGGAGTTAAGATCAACCTACTCTACATGAATAATGGACCCCATGGCTTTCCAGAGGATGCTTGGTGGGTGGCTTGGCTGAGGCCTTAGGCACCGCCTGGAACGGGTGAATGGTTGGGGTCTTGGGGCATATCACCCCTTCGCTTTGAGGAATATTCCAAATATATTGGAGTTGGACTTTAGCTGGTCAAGTCTGGTTCCTGGGGCTTCGTCTTGTGGCACAATCTGGGATGAGCTGGTGATTCTTGAAGAAATAGAGTTTATGAACCACCAATATGGTCACATGGTTGTTAGATCTTGATCTCTTCTGGGTTGTAAAGATGCCCTGGAATATGGGACCTGAGGCTGTGGCATTGTGGCAATCTGTGAAGATTGTTGAGAAGGTGCTCACTGTAGCTGCAGAGAATTTATTTATTTATTTATTTATTTATTTATTTATTGGATTTCTAAGCCGCCCCATCTCCCCAAGGACTCGGGGCGGCGTACAGTAAAACAATATAAATATACAATCAAAAGAAGATCAAATCTCACAGAAACCCAAAATATAATTAAAACATTAAAACAATTCTAAAAATTCCCCATATAGCCCATTCCCAGTCCAGGTCAGTAAGTTGGAATAACCATGTTTTTAGGCCCCGGCAGAAGGAGCGGAGATCAGGGGCCACCCGGAGCTCCAGGGGCAGTTGGTTCCAAAGGGTGGGTGCTCCCACAGAGAAGGCCCTACCCCGCACATTGTCTGGCTGACGGGACCCCAAGGAGGCCCTGTCCGTGAGAGCATACAGTGCGTTGGGAAATAGTTGCTGGCAGCAGGGTCTCCCATAAGTATCCCGGTCCTAAGCCATGAAGGGCTTTATAGGTCAAAACCAGCACCTTGAATCTCACTCGGAGGGCAACCGGTAACCAGTGCAGTGCACGCAGGAGGGGTGTAACATGAGAGTATCAGGATGCTCCCATCACAACCTGCGCCGCTGCATTCTGGACCAGTTGAAGCCTCCGGGTGGTCCTCAAGGGCAGCCCCATGTAGAGAGCATTGCAGTAGTCTAAACGGGAAGTAACAAGTGCATGAGTGACCGTACGTAGGGCATCTCGGTCCAGGTAGGGGCTCAACTGGCACACTAGGCGAACCTGGGCAAATGCTCCTCTGGCCACGGCTCCCACCTGTTCTCTAAACTGAGCTGTGCATCCAGGAGGACGCCCAAGTTGCATGCCCTATCTACAGGGGGTAACACCTCTCCCCCTATAGTTAACGGTGGAATTTCCTGGGCAGCTTGAGATGCCGGTACATATAGCCACTCGGTCTTGGCTGGGTTGAGCCTGAGTCTGTTCCTCCCCATCCAGATCTGCACCGCCTCCAGGCACTGGACCATCACATCGAGGATATCACTGGGTTGGTTAGGGGTGGAGATAAAAAGCTAGGTATCATCAGCATACTGATGATATCTCACCCCAAAACCACGGATGATCTCACCCAGTGGCTTCATATAGATGTTGAACAGGAGCGGTGAAAGAACCAAGTCCTGAGGCACCCCACAAAGGAGTGGCCTTGGGGCCGATCTCTGCCCCCCTACCAACACCATCTGCATACGGCCCGAGAGGTAGGAGAACCACTGTAAAATGGTGCCCCCCACTCCCAGCCCCTTGAGGCATCGCAGTAGGATACCATGGTCGATGGTATCAAAGGCCGCTGAGAGGTCTAATAGGACCAGGACAGAGGAATGCCCCTTGTCCCGTGCCCTCCAGAGATCATCTACCAACGCGACCAACGCCGTCTCTGTGCTGTATCCGGGCCTGAAGCCCGATTGGTGTGGGTCTAGATAGTCGGTTTCTTCCAGGAACATCGGGAGCTGTTTCGCTACCACGCTCTCAAAAACTTTTGCAATAAAGCGAAGGTTGGAGACGGGACGAAAGTTGTTTAAATTAGCTGGGTCCAGGGTAGGCTTTTTGAGGAGGGGCTTCACCACCACCTCTTTCAAGGCGGAGGGGAAGACTCCCTCACTCAAAGAAGCAATAATTACTGCCTGGAGCCAGCTTCGTGTGACCTCCCGGGAGGCATAGACCAGCCAGGAGGGACACGGGTCCAATAAACACGTGGCAGTGCTCAGTCTTCCCATGATCCTGTCCACCTCTTTTGGAGTTACAGGGTCAAAGTCCTCCTAGATAACACTCCTAAGACCTGCTATATCATTCCCATCGGACTCTGACCAGTTGGAGTCCAAGCCGGCCAGGATCTGAGCGATCTTATCCATCAGATGTTGACTAAACTCCTCGGCCCGTCCCTGTAAAGGATCCTCCCCTCCCCGCTGATTAAGGAGGGAGCGGGTGATCCTGAACAGGGTGGTCAGGCGATTATCTGCGGATTCGATGAGAGAGGAGAAATAGATACGCTTCGTCTCCCTCAACGCAGTCAAATAGGACCTAATATAGGCCCTCAGGTGCAATCGGTCAGATTCAGACCAGCTGGACCTCCAACAGCTCTCTAGGCCTCTCTTCCGATGCTTCATTTCCCAGGGAGCTAACCGGGATCTGCTTTGGGTGAGAGGCCACAAAGGAACGACTCGATCGAGTGCCTCGGTGGCAGCCGTCTACCAGACATTCACCAGGGTCTCAACCGAGTCATGGGTGAGAGAGGACGGGATTGACCCAAGCGCTGCCTGGAATTTCTCTGGGTCCATTAGGCGCCTGGGGCGGAACCATCTAATTGGTTCTGCTTCCCAGTGATGGGGAGTGGTATCTTGGAAGGTCAGCCGCAGGAGGGAATGATCGGTCCATGGCAGGGGGTACACGATCAGAGACCCCCCACCTAGATCATTATACCACTGTCGAGATAAAAACCAGGTCAGGGTGTGTCCCCCTCATGAATGGGACCCTGTATTATTTGGGTCAGGTCCATGGCCACCATGGAAGCCATGAACTCCTGGTCCAATTTCAGTGCCCCCGGGACAACAGGTTGAAATCCCCCAACACAATAAGTTTGGGGAACTCAACGCCACCCCGATAGGACATCTAGTAGACCAGGCAGGGTTGTTGATACGCAGCTGGGAAAAGGTATGCGTAGCAACAAACCCAACTGACCCTGAGGGCCCCATCTCAGTAGAAGGGATTCACACCCGCCTATCTGCGGGACAGTGGCCTCCCTTGAATCAAGGACTTCCCTGATGACCACAGCCACTCCCCCACCCCTACCCTGGGTCTGAGGCTGGTGTATTACACGGAAACCTGGTGGGCAGAGTTCTAGCAGAGGGACCCCTCCGGGCCCAACCAGGTCTCCGTGATACAGGCCAGGTCTGTGTTTTCCTCCTCAATCAGATCTCGGATGAGGGGAGCTTTGTTGCCAACGGACCTGGCATTCAAATAAACCAGCCTCAGCCCAGGATCCCGCTTCTCTAAGCCCCCGGGCAGATGGGTAGGAATCGGAGGGTTGGAGTGCGCTACCGCTTGAAGATAGTGGGTGCGCACTCCCATAGGTCGATATGACCTTCCGCCCCTACCTCTGCTGCCTTTCCCAGTCACTGTGCAGATCCCATACTCCATCCGTTCCCCCGAGGCTCCAGCCAGCCCCCCAGCTGAGGTCCATTTCCAACCTGGACTGAGAAAATCCTGTTGGGGCTCCCTCAGGTTCCAACCCTGCCTGATAACCCTTCTTTCCCCTTAAACCCCTTAAAAGCTTATTTAAAAAATGTAATAAAGGGGTCTTGGTCCCTCTCTTATTACCCAACCCCCGGCCCTTTCCCTTTCCTGCGTGATGCCACCTCTCGGGATCCCAAGATCCGTCATCAAGGTAGGCTGTCGATAACCCATCAGGCCACATCCAGGACAGAGGGGAGTCCCTCAGGGCCTGCAGCTCGGTAGCTAGATAAGTCCTCAGTGTTCTGTTTGTAAAGATCGGGAGGAAAGATGATTTGTGGAAAGTGTCCAGATCGAATAGTTGGTCCAGGTCGAGTTGTTGGAACAGTCCGGGCCCAGGATTCTCTCACAATCACCGAGGAGCTTGTTGACAAAGGCCCATGGACTGACCACCATGCTCTCACCAGTGGTGGTATTCCACAACTTGCCTACTCAGGGATTCTGGCAATAGCCAGCAGGGATCACATTCCCAGCCTCTACTGTTCTCCCACAACAGATTGGCGGGTGTGGTTCCACAGTGTTCACTGCCACCCTCTCACGACGGCAGGGACATCCATCCTCATAGGTATCCTTGAACTGAGAGAGTGGGAGGGCGGGAAAGACTTTCTGTCCAGATTTCAAGATGGCCCAAGTCTTTAGATGGTAAAGGAGTCCAGTGGGGGAGAGATCAGCGGTCCAGTAGTTTACGTCCTGGTTGATATCAATATGGGTAACTAGGCAACCAGGCAACCCATGTGGCAACCCATGTTTAGGGGATGTCCCATCCTCCACCATGCGAACTTTGTCCCTCCAGGGTCTGATTCAAGGCTCTTCCAGGCCTGCACCCACAGCACCCAGGACAAGCCTTGTTGCTATTTCAGTGCAGGCCCTAGACGTCCCGACTTCATCGGCCCCTGTTAGCCAAGAAGTGGGGGTATGCCAGCACATCAGTTCTAACTTAAGCTGGTGAGCCCATCCCCCCTTGGAATGGCGATCTCCATTTCTTGAGTCCGGTGTAGGTCCCACATTCAGGTCGAGATTCCAGCACCTATTTGCTGGAAGTTTCCATGCCTGTAGCGTCAGACCGTCACACCGGTGGCCACAAATTGGGGTTAGGTCCCATCTGCCAGTGCAGTTCATGATGCTGCAGATAATGCCCCCAGTATAGACAAAAACAAGTCCAATAAGAATATAAACAGCCAAGGCAATACAAATAGTGATGGTAATAATGGGCCTAAATTGTCCAGTAACAATGCTTACAACCTCCAAAATGTCTATAGCGGTAGTATTTAAAGCGGTAATGTCCATAGGGGTAATGATAACAGCCCCCATACTGCTCTCATTTCCCAATGTTCTAGCCACTCCAACCGACATAAGAAGCTCTTGTCGGCTCCCAACTGTCATCAGACACTCTCAGCTGCTGTCGCCATTTTCACTGATGCCGTTATCGCTGCCGTTGTTTTCGCTGCCAATATTTGTAGGTAGATCTTTTCCTGTAAGTCGGGGGTTGGAGCAAATATTGTTTTCCGTACCCCCAGACAATATAAGTTGATCTCAGGGGGTAAGGGCTGGAAATCGAGGCCCTACCCTCTCCACAGGACCAATTCCTATTCCTCCCGTTAAATGCGTAGAGTGGCTAGACTACTGTAGGATGTAACTTGGGGTGCAGAAGGGGGTTGGCTATGCAGATGCAGGTTGCACTTGAGATAGTTTACAGATTACACAATTGACAATTGTGATGTGTTAAAACCCCAGTGTATTGATTGAGATCTTCTCAGCTTATGCCTTTTAATAAAACACATTAGTCAGAAAAGGGGCTACCAGACTCCTGATTTTTTTTACTGCCAGGGCTAACATGGCTGCCCTCCTCCTGTGTTTCCCCAGAGTACCTAAAGGTCCATTGAGGGCATTGCTGCCAAAAATGGTGAAAATTAAGGAACATTGCAAGGGGCATGGTGGGGGAGAGAAGACCAAGAGTGCAGTCTCCCTCGCTGCTACTTGTTGCTTTCTGTCCCATTGATACAGGTCTATGCCCATGCAGGAGCAGAACTGGAAGGCAAGATCTACATCACTTGCGGGAGGCGAGGAGAAGAGTACCTAAAAGAGCTGCAGTGCTACGATCCGGCCACCAATCGCTGGGACGTCTTAAGCGACAGTCCCATCAGGAGAGCCTGGCATGGGATGGCTGCGCTGTTGGGAAGGCTCTATGTGATTGGAGGCAGTAACAATGACTCCGGCTACAGAAGAGATGTTCACGAGGTGAGCCACCTTTTGGCTTGGCTAATGGCACTTTTATTGCATGCTGCTGATGCCGTTTCCCTGAAAATACAACTTACCCTGAAAGTAAGTCCTACCTTGATTTTTCCATGTGCGCCCAACATAAGCCCTACTCCCCTAAATAAGCCCTAATTAAGATCCCGCCCACTACAGAGTGCACGGGTAAAAATTAAGCTAGGGTGGGGATGGGGGGTTGGAGCTGCCCTCGCACACTGTTGTAGCCAGGCCTCGCGCACCCCGACACCTGCCTTGCCAGCCCATTTCTTCTGCAGCCAGCAAGGCTTTCCTAAAGGCCTCTGTAGCTGATAACAGAGCCCTGGATAGATCTGGAGCTCTGTTATCGGCTGCAGAGGCCTTCAGAAAAGCTTACCGGCCGCAGAAGAAATGGGCTGGCAACACCTCTGACAACGAAAAGGAGGCCAGGGGCGATGCACACAAGTGTGGTTTGTCAGTGGATGAAATTCCTCGAAAATAAGACCCGGTGCCTTTTTTTGGTAGCAAAAAAATTATAAGACAGTCTTATTTTCAGGGAAACAAGGTATTTAGAAGACTTGTGTAGCTTAACGGCCAAATAGAAACACCAAGCACCCCCAGAATACAAAATACTTGCATATATTACTTGAAACTACGAACCCAATATGCCAATAAATTTATCATCCAGTCCCCATGTCACCCAGTCATTCCCCAAATGCCCTTCAAGAAATTCTGGAAGTTCAGCCTCACTTCCACAGGGAACCTCCTTCCCAACTAAAGATGCCATGCCTGAAGAACACACATTCTGGCTTCAGGTATAAAAAACACAAAAATGGAGCTGGCAGAGAACTCTTCCTTGCTAGGTTCAGCTTCAAACCTGTTTTGTCCCATCCAGACTGGAGCAAAATCCCCAGACAGGACAGCACCTCCAACTAAATTTGGGGGGCAGGGAGTGAGCTCCATGGATTTTCCTTCCTTGCCAAATTTGCAATTGAAATAGGAATGGAGACATTGTAGGTCCATGACGCCAAATCCCAGACCCGTGAGCAGAGGTGGGATTCAAATTGGTTTACCACCGGTTTGGTGGACGTGGCTTGGTGGGTGTGCTTTGTGTGTACGCAGAGGCGTTCCTACTGACCTTCACCACCACTCCTGAACTCACCCTGTCTCTTCAACAGCTGACGCGCGGCATAGCAGATTGCCGTGCGATGCAGCTGAGCATCAAAAGCAGAGAATAAAGGTCAGTATGAAGCCGGGGCTTGTGGGTGTGCCCAGCAGTGATCATCAGAGTGAACCAGTTCACTCCCAGATGATCTTCAGGGCTACCGGTTTGACCGAACCAGGCCAAACCGGTAGAATCCTACCCCTGCCTGTGAGGCAATTGGAGATGAAGAAGCAATTAAGGAGAAACTTAATAGTGATGGTGAGAACAATTAACCAGTGGAACAGAAGTGGCCTTCAGAAGTTGTGGGTGCTTCATCACTGAAGATTTTTAAGAAGAGACTGGACAGCCACTTGTCTGAAATGGTGTAGAGCCTCCTGCTTGAGCAGGGGGTTGGACTAGAACAGAGGTCTCCAACTTTGGCAACTTTAAGACTTGTGGACTTCAACTCCCAGAATTCCTCAGCCAGCAATTTTGGGAGTCCCTTCCAGCTCTATTTTGATTGAAGGTTCATGGTATCAAAAGTAGCCGAGATGAGGTGGGCACAAGGGAAGTGCATTTGTCCCTAGGTGTTCTTCAGGAGTCCTCCAGATCCATCAGGTGCCTGGACCCGCCTAATAGGTTCCAGAGTACAAGGATCCTGCTAGGCAGATAATGGCAGCTTGACCACAAAAATAGCAACGCTTGCCATATTGGTTTCACCCTGTTTCTATTAATCTGTGTATCAACACTTACATTTAAAGTTTGCAGGAAAGATATCAAAAAAGAACACCAAGAGAGATGCCAGGACTTTAACAAATCTTTCTAGAAGTTTATTAAAAATTGCCCATAAATGCTTACCTTGAGTACAGTAGATACAACCCCAATCAGCCAATTGAGCCCTAACGAGAAAGGTTCATATCCAGAACTGGAACTGGACTCTGGAGAAAGCTGCGGAAAAGAGGTCATTTGCTGCCACTTCCTCCCCCCTTGAAATCCTCACCTCTGTTCTGGGAGAGTTAGCAAGGGGAAATCAACCTTTGTATTTACAATCATTGGAAAGGAAGAGATTACAAGAGAATAAGGAAGCACAGAGTGGAGAATAGGCCCTGAAAGGAATGCCTTAGCGGCCCCAGCTTAGAAGCCAAAAGAAAGCCTTTGAGAGAAACCGATTAGGGTTGTGCCAATTTCAAACAGCAGGACAAGTTGACTGAAGGCTGCCAAGATGAAATTGTGAACCTGTGATGAGCACCTTTTATGGAAGTGCTCAGAGCCGCTTAAGATAGTTTTAAGCCAGTGATTTTCAACTTTGGTCCCTTGAAATGGGTGGAATTCAATTCCCAGAATTCCCCAGCCAGTCTTCAAGCAGCCACATTTAATAATAATTTATTAGACTTGTATGCCGCCCTTCTCCCTAAAGACTCAGGGCGGCGAACATTAAAAAACCAAACATTTACAATAAAAATAGATTAAACAAATACAAGTCTAACGAACAGTTAAAAATTAAAACAATTAAAATAGCCCACCCCCCGGGTCAATCCAGGCCAGCCTGTTGAACAACCAGGTCTTCAGGTCCCGGTGGAAGGAGCGGAGATCAGGGGCCAAACGGAGATCCATGGGGAGCCAATTCCATAGGGCGGGCGCTCCCACAGAAAAGGCCCTAGCCCTGGGGCTGCCAGCCAACAATGCCTAACCAACGGTACCCCAAGGAGGCCCCTCCTGTGGGAGCGTACGGGGCGATCAGAATGTGATGCTGGCAGGAGGTGCTCCCGCAAGTACCTTGGACCCAAGCGGGCTTTATAAGTTGTCACTAGCATCTTGAAACCAACCCGGAAGGCAACCGGCAACCAGTGTAAGTCGTACAGGAGTGGTGTAACATGGGAGTATTGGGACACCCCCATCACAGCCCGCGTGGCTGCATTCTGTACCAGTTGCAACCTCCGGGTGGTCGCAAGGCAGCCCCATGTAGAGAAGCATTGCAGTAGTCGATTCTGGAGGTGGCGTGCAGTGACTATTCAAAGGGCATCTCGGCTCAGGTAAGGGCGGAGCTGGCAGACCAGCGAACCTGGGCAAAGGCCCCTGGCCACAGCTCCCACCTGCTCCTCCAAACTGAGCTGTGAATCCAGGAGGACGCCCAGATTCCTTGCCCTATCCACGGTGGGCAACACCTCTCCCCCCATGACCAAAGATGGTACATCCAATGAAGACCGAGATGCTGGTAAGAACAGCCACTCAGTCTTGGCTGGGTTGAGGCGGAGCCTGTTACTCCCCATCCAGACCTGCACCGCCTCCAGGAACCGGGACATCACGGAGAGAGCATCACTGATCTGGTTTGGGGTGGAGATGTAAAGCTGGGTATCATCGGCATATTGGTGATACCTCACCCCAAAATCACGGATGATCTCACCCAGCGGTTTCATGTAGATATTAAACAGGAGAGGTGAGAGAACCGACCCCTGCGGCACCCCACAAGTGAGGGGCCTTGGGGCCGATCTCTGCTCTCCTGCCAACACCGACTATGAGCGGCTCGAGAAGTAGGAGAACCACTGCAAAACGGTGCCCCCCACGCCCAACCCCCGAAGCCGCCACAGAAGGATACCATGGTTGATGGTATCGAAAGCCGCTGAGAGATCTAAAAGGACCAGGACAGAGGAAAAACCCCTGTCCCGAGCCCTCCAGAGATCATCCATCAGTGCGACCAGTGCTGTCTCCGTGCTGTGTCCGGGCCTGAAGCCCGATTGGTACAGGTCTAAATAATCAGCTTCCTCCAGGAACAACGGAAGTTGCTGAACCACCACGCTCTCAACAACCTTCGCTAAAAAGCGAAGGTTGGAGACTGGACGATAGTTGTTCAAAATGGTTGGATCCACGGCAGGCTTCTTGAGGAGGGGTCTCACCACTGCCTCTTTCAAGGCAGCGGGAAAAACTCCCTCCTCAAAGAGGCGTTGACAACTGCTTGGAGCCAACTGCGTGTAACCTCCCTGGAGGCGTAAGCCAACCAGGAAGGACACGGGTCCAATAAACACGTGGTGGAAGACAACCTCTGCATGATCCTGTCCACTTCATCCAGGGAGACAGGGTCAAACTCAACCCAGGTAGAATCAGCCAGACTCTTTGTCACCCCATCATCTGACCCCTGCCAGTCAGAGTCCAAGCCCGAATCTGAGCAACCTTATCTGCCAGATGTAAACTAAATTCCTCTGCTCTGCCCCGCAGAGGGTCCCCCCTCTCCTCCAAGTGAAGGAGGGAGCGAGTGACTCTGAACAGAGCCACAGGGCAATCATCTGCAGACGCGATCAGAGCGGAGAAGTAGGCACACCTCGCCGCTCTAATCGCTTGAGAAGCAGTCTCTCCCCTCTGCAAGGGAGGAAATTCTATGAAGGGGGAAAAGGATGGGGAGAAAAAAACCCCCAAGATTGGGAGTTAGGCAGTCAGGCACAAGTCCCCCTCCCCCCCAAAAAAACTTGAGCAAACATGATCCTCCACATATGTTGGTTCAAACATTTGGGACAAGCCACAGAGGCCAAGCATTCTGGCTTTCCCAAGCCCAGTGTATGGAAATTGGTTATCCGGTGCCAAAACCTCCAGCGACAAAGACCAGAGTGGTGCCCAATGAAAGTCATGTTTACACTTTTGTGTAGTTCACAGTAAAGCAAGTTGCTGGCTTTCAGAACTGGTTTGGCAACTTTGTGGGGTGTTTGCAGTAACCGTGACCCCAAGAGTGCTGTATTTTCAAGCTGAGCTGTTGTTGTGGTTCGCTGGCAGCAGGTGTGGACGGCAGAGGTCTCGGACAGTGAGGACGAAAGGGAACCAGTCAGGGAGTCTGGCGAGGACTTGGACAAGGGTCCTGCATCTGATGCAGGAATGGGGCCAGGACTATTGGGGAGTGGGGTGCTGCCTTCGGAGCTTTTGGAGTCTGGCAGCAGTGAAGCAGGGGACCCCAGGGAGCCTATGCCCAGTGTGTGTGTGCGCGGGGCTGCCCGAAGAAGAGAGCAGCTGAAGCAGCAAGGGCGAGTCAGGAGTAAGGCTGGAAGGTGATTGCCCCTGCCATAAAGGATAAAAACCAGCCCTTGGGGATTGTGTTCTTTGCAAGAAGCAAAGAAGTTATTTAAACTCTGAGTCCTCTTTGAAGCCCTGCGAACTCTTTTGTTTTTGAAACTTCTGTCAGTTGATATTTATCAGTAATTAGACTTCTGTTCACAACCTTGAAAGGGCTTGCTTTTATCTCGGACAATTAGGTTTAAATGACTCTTGGCTGGGAATGCACAGAATTCCCAGAGCCACATTAAAAAGGTTTGCTTTGATAGTTTGTTTAGTTTGAACAAGGCTTGGGTCAGAACAGCTGTTCTGAAATGCTCTTCCTAAAATGACTACTCTTTTAATGTTGTTTTCTGTAGGTTGCTTGCTATACCCCAAGCACTTCTCAGTGGACAACTGTCCGTCCTCTTCATGCCGGGCATGGTGAGCCTGGCATTGCTGTCCTGGGCCACAGGATTTATATCTTGGGAGGGAGATCTCATAACCGTGGGATCTGCATGGACTATGTTCACATCTACGATGCCGAGAGAGACTGCTGGGAAGAGGGTCCCCAGTTGGAAGATGACATTTCTGGGATGGCGGCCTGCATCCTTACTTTGCCAAGGGCGGTTCTTACAGAGGGCGAAATGGGTGTGGCTGACGGACAATGCAAGAGAGTCCAGGATTACTCAAGTGTGTCTGCTGAGGTCCTGAGAATATTAGATTGGGAGGAATTTGAGAGCATGAATGATAATTAGATATTATTTTGGGTCGGCTTTTCTTATTTGGGCTGCCATCAGAGCTCCACCAACTCAGAGGAGGCCTGATGCTGTTTAGTAGTAACTGAGCAAAGCGAAAGCCCTCGTAAGAAGCATTTTAGTTCATTAAACTAATGCCGCTTAGTAATAAGTAGGCATATACAATGGAATGAAGGCTATTGCTGAGCACATTGGGTTGTGCTCCAAAAATTGTAAGCCGCCCTGAGTCTTCGGAGAAGGGTGGCATATAAATGTAATTAAAAAAAACAAAAAAAAACTGAGGAAGGTTCTTTGATGAGAAGCGAAACATCTTCCATAAGGAAAACATTAGTCCAGTTGCCTTTTGCAAAAGCACTTTTGAGACAACCATGACCTGAATGACTGAGAATATCTCCATAGATGTACAGCACATTGCTTGGCCAGTGGAAAACTTCCAGAAAAAAAGACAATGTAAGTCTTGATCTTCAAATTATTTGCTGACTGGAACAAACCTCACTAGCTACTAAAAGCTTGCCGTGTTGCTTAATTCGTCACAGAATCTGCATTAAAGATTGTTTGGCATAATATTTTTTGGCTTTGTTGTACACAACTGTGCCTCCACATCTTCATTATCTCTGAACCACTCCTGATAATATCTGCATTTTTATACAGATGGAAAGAAAAACACCAGCCTGTTTTTGCTCCCCATATTAAAACTGCTGCATCAGGTTTCCAGGGCACCAAGGCAGCCTTTCCTCTGGGCTAAACGGTCGGGTTAAACCAGGGGAGGAAGCTCTGCCAGGATAAGACAGTAAGGACCCTCGAAAGTCGATTCTTGGAAGAGAAAGGCCGCTTAAGGTCTCGGCGGGAGGGTGAGCCTTTCGGTCCGCCCTTCTCGGACGTTTCCTTGGCCTCGCAGGGAAAACCACGTCTTGGTTTCCATCGTTTCCCCATCGGAATCCGCTTCGGCTCTCGTGCATCCTACCTTGCTTTCTGGTTGCGGCTGTTCGTCTTCATGCAGGGCGTCCAGCCTGAGCCGCTTTGAGCCTGGCGGACTTCAACCCCAGAATCCCTCGGCCAGCTTTGCTCCCTTCTCTCCGCCAGGCTTAAAGTGGCCGCTCTCTTCGCAAGCGCCGTTGCCGGCTGACGAGGCCGAGTGCAGCGCCGACCCCTTTTCCGTCAACTCCCTCGGCTGGTGCTCGAGTTTTCCTCCGGCGCCGGACAACGAGAGGAAAACGAACGGCGGCCCCGCTGGGGTCAGAGCTAGCAGGAGCCCCCGAGCGCCGCACTCGCCTTCCCTTTCCTAGCCTGAGTCGCCTGAGCCTTGCAGGGTCCCCCCGCCCGGGCAGCCGCTCGCGGGACTGGCCAGCGGCGAGGTCGGAGCCCAGCCGGAATCGAGCGGGAACCGGGCCCGGAGAGCCTGCCGGGAGGGGGGAACGCGGGGAAAACGTGCCGACAAGCGGACGGGGAAAGCCCTGCCCACTTCCCGGCACAGGGCGGAGCCTCGCGGGAAAGCCCCGCCTCCCCCCGTCGCAAGAGGCCTCTCCGGGCGGAAGCCCCACCTGCCCTCGAGGAAGAGGCTGAGCGCGCCTGCGCGGAGAGCGTGTCGCGCGCGCCGCCTCCTGCTCCTCCCCTCCCGTTCCGCTGTGGCGCCATTTTGGCGCGAGCTCCGGCGGGCGCGGCGGCAAGGCCGGAGCAGCGGCGCGAGAGCCCCGCCCGCCATGATGTCGTCGCCGCCGCCGCCGCCCTCCTCGTCCTCATCGGGGCCCTCGGTGCGCCGATTCGACGCGTCGGACCGGGCGGCGTGGTACGCGGGCCCTCTGTCGCGCGCGGAGGCGCAGGGCCGGCTGCAGGGCCAGCGGCACGGGACCTTCCTGGTGCGCGACTCGTCCACCTGCCCCGGCGACTACGTGCTGTCGGTGTCGGAGAACGCGCGCGTCTCCCACTATATCATCAACTCCCTGCCCGGGCGGCGCTTCAAGATCGGCGACCAGGAGTTCGAGCACCTGCCGGCCCTGCTGGACTTCTACAAGGTCCACTACCTGGACACCACCACCCTGCTGGAGCCCGCGCCCAGGTCAGCCCGGCCCTCCGCTTGGGAGGATGGGTGGGGGGCAGACAGGCGGCGCCTCCATCGCTTCGGCTTCCCACGGGCTCATTTAGAAAGGGCCCCTCGTCACGCGAGCAGCTTTTCAGGAAAATGGGCGTCCAAGCCCCCCCCCGCCCCATTGAGGCCCCCGGGAGGGTCCCGTCTCCAAGGGGTGTGTGTGCATGTGGTCGAGGAGAATAAACGGCCGTCCAGTTCAACAAGACGAAGTCAGAAACGCCACTCAGACAAAGACACAAAACCCCCGGGGCGACCAAAGCTCCCCAGGCGCTTCGGCCAAGGCCAGCGTCCCCCCCTCCTCATGGGTGGGGCAGCAAAAGAAACCCCGGGGACATTTTTTTTTACCATAAAACTCTCTGGGTGCAGAAGTAGAAAAGTCAATTCTAACGATTAGGAAAACTCCCCCCTGGACGTCCCATCGTCCATTGTCCACCAATGGCTGGGGCTCCCTTTGTTTTGGGAAGGGCCTGTGGGCCTCCGACATCCCCAGCTGGCAACCTTGGCTCTGTCTCCGGCTTCCAGTTGGCTTGCTTGCATTCCAGATTTCCCTCCCAAACCTCCCTTGCATTCCAGTGCCGTCCCTCCCCCCCCCCTCCGGTTACAGTTGTCTGGTTGCACCCATGGCAGCCAGGGAGAAGTGCCAGGCCTCCAGAATGCCATCAGGGTGAGGTGGTATTTCATTCCAGGGGGTGGGCATGCCCTGAGCCCCCCCAAAATGATACTGTTGTTTAATGGCATCGACCTTGTTGGCTCACATTAGCTGAGTAGAAACCAGTACTTTGTCTTGTAGGGCTTTATTGGCGACAACCAGCACTTTGAATTACACTCAGAAGGAAACAGGCGTAATGGTGTTGTGTGTGCATACGAAGGCATGTCTATTATTGCTCGCATCACCGTATGCTGGACTACTTGACGCTTCCAAGTGTCTTTAAGGGCAGTCCCATGTAAGCCTTTTAGAATAGTTGAGCAATGAGGTGACTAAACAATGAAAGATAATGTTGTGAGGATGTCATTGTTTCATAAGCGATTTGAGTAATTCCCATGTCATCTTCAGGTACCCGCTGATGGGTTCTGGTACTGGCTCTGGTGCATCGGCTGCAGAGGAGAATGTGGAATATGTTCGGACTCTTTATGACTTTCCTGGTAACGATGCAGAGGATCTACCATTTAAAAAGGGGGAGATACTCATCATCGTAGAAAAGCCCGAAGACCAGTGGTGGAGTGCCAGAAACAAAGACGGGCGCATTGGGATGATTCCTGTCCCTTATGTTGAGAAGCTTGTGAGATCGTCTCCTCATGGGAAGCATGGTGGCAGGAATTCCAATAGCTATGGGATCCCCGAGCCTGCGCATGCCTATGCTCAGCCTCAGACCTCGAGCCCACTTCCCAGTGCCACCCACACTCCTGGGGCTGTCATCAACCCCTTGCCTTCAACCCAGAATGGACCAGTCTATGCCAAAGCCATTCAGAAGAGGGTTCCCTGTGCTTATGACAAGACTGCCTTGGCATTAGAGGTAAGCCATTCAGCTGGAGCAGCGTCCGTGCAGCTTAGATCAGTTCCCTCATCCAATTGGAAGAGCCTGTCTCAAACTATTTGTCTCAAATAGTTTTGTTGTCTCTGCGCTGTCGTTTCATGGACTGATCAATACACAATCACTTTTTAAATGTGGAGCCCCTGATAAAACTCAGTGCCTCTTTGTGATCAGGCTTGGCATGGGGGATGCAGCTGACATACAGTAGTACCTCTGGCCATGACCATAATTCATTCCATAACTTTGGCAATTTCTTCATCTTCTAATGTTTCGTCTTCAGGAATTTCTGGGTCAGGGGTCATGTTTGATCGCCACCAAGTATGTGTTCATGACCAGATGCAAAAATGTTGTGAATTTTTTGGTCACAACCTGATTTGGTGGTGGTCAGAAGCGTTCGTGACCAGAGGTTCTACTGTATTTAGGTTTTGTAATCTGTGGAGGGCCTTTCAGCTATTAGTGAATCTGCTTCTCTACTGCAGAACATTAAAAATCCTTGAATGTTATGAAAGGACGACTGTTCACATTCTAAATATTTAAGCAAAGTAGCCTTGTATAAGTATTCCATGTTCCTTCCTTCTGATGAACCTGGGTTGCAAGGTCCTAGGCCCATATTGACTCAGGATGGGACAGATTTAACATTTCTCCAGATTAGGTGAATCACAAATGAGGTTCATTGAAGGCATTAAAGTCATGTAATCAGAACACATTTTGAAGGTGTCTTACAGTTCTATTTCTAGGGCTTCTCATTCTCCACATTTATTTATTGGTTAATTTTCTCGGAGTGTTTTTAATGTACATATCCAAATATCTTATTGTATGTACTGTTCAGCCTTATTTTCTCATTATATCTTTAACAATTTTGCTTTGAGCAAGTTAGGTCTGAAGTGATCTCCCACTGTGGCAGGGCTCATTCTAATAGGCTTATAGCCTAAGCTTTCTTTCACAGTTGCATTTCTTAATCTTTTCCATTTCTTCTTGAAAAATACAGTAAAGGCCCCAGGCACTTATCCTCTTTCTGTAAATCTTTGGTCATGTTACCCAGTTGTTTTTCTCATAGGTTTTTCTCCCTTTTTCTTATACCTGGTTACTGTTGCCGCAGCCTCTTTAATTTCTCATTGCCAATATTTTGAATCCTGCCAAAAGAGCTTTAAACATTTCCTGATTGGGCAATTATAGAAAATGCTTTTCTTTGTGGCCCACTTCAAAAATGTCAAGGAACTTTTGCTTTTGTTTCCCTTTCTTCTTCCTTATCCAAGGTATTATTAAACTATGTTGTTTTCAGTTGATTGATTATATCTAGAATTTGGCCTTTACTGTCTGTACCTTATGTTTCAAGAGATTTAAAGATTTCTTCAGAATTTCCTTAGATACTTTTAATGAGGGAGTAAAGAATTGCAAGCTGTATGCAGCACCCCAGAGATTGTATTGCCAACATTCAGCAGAAAAAAACATTTATTTAATAGATATATATATATATCTGCCCAAGTTGCAATGACTACATTTCAGATAGGCAGGTAGTCATGATCCCAAGAGGCTTCCTGTTCCCATCTTCTCTAATGCTCAGGAAAAGGCAGCCTAACTGTCACCCAAGTCCCTTGCGGTGGGACTTAATCCTCTACCCTATGGCATGTTGAAACCCTCCAAACAATTAACTGTGTCCCCTGTTCAACTGCCTTAGACGTGGGCAGTTGAATTTAGAAGTGTTTTACAGAGAAAGGAGTTGGATAATGAAAACATTATTTTCCAAATGATATTTTGGAACCTGCAGGAGATGGTGCCTGGGTTATGGGTACTTTGATATTTAAATTCAGTTTTAAAAAATTAAAAGGTCAAAACCTGGTGTTTTTCCTTTATAATTGACAAGGTAGATGGTACTATTCATACTTGAATTGCTCTTCCAGCACCTAGCTATATCTTTTCAAGTGAGATCCCCGTCTGCTTCTAAATCATCACATCGCCAACAGTTGGAACTCAGCATCTTCATGATGCACCAGCTGCAGAGCAGGGGAGCCTTTCCTGGCCTCTCCAGGTGGCTCTTGAGCAGAGCATCCTGAGTACTGCCCAGGCTGCCCTCTGCTCATTTAGTGTTCCTCCTCTTTAGTGCTGCTCATGATATTGGCTGCTAGGAAGCAGCAGGAAGGGGCTTTTCTTTCACCCTCAAGTCAGGCTGAGCAGCTTCCCAAAGATGCATTTTTGCCAATTGTGGGAGGTGGAGTGCTGGGCTAGAACAGGGCCTGATCCCACCAGGCTCTTCCTGTATCTGGGTAGCATCTGGAAGCCTGAGAGATCGGGTAGGACTGATGAGCTGGCATTTAATAGACGATGGGCTGTGTATTAAAGGAAGTTGAACACAGTAAATGTTAAAAGAGAAAGGGTGGGAGCACAAACTAGGCCTCGGGGTGTGCACTCTTGCCCCATGAAATTATTCCTGAGGACAGGGAGCCCTTCAGTTCTCCCTCATGCGTTCACTCCTTGGCCTATCTTGGGTTTGTCTGGGGAGGTATTTAGTCCCTGTCAGTGGCTTGCGGGTAGCGATTTCGGGTGTTTGGTTTGTCATGAGAAGCTAAGTGTGGCCTGTCTTGGTACTAATTTCATGAGATGGGAGCCCCCTCCCCCACAAAGAAACCTTAAGACCGTAAACTGCTGAGTGGGAGATTGACAAAAAATCTTGGATGACAGCAGTGGCCAACCACTTCCTGCTTCCTGCCCAGAACAGCACCCAGATGTGTCCGTGAAGTCTTGCTCAGCTTCAAGGATATTTTGCATTCCTTTGCTTAGGTGATGCTGGATTTTTGGGGGGGCGGGGGGCTATTGTCCATGGAGGCCAGGCTTGGTTTGTTTGCACCTAACTGTTGCTGAGTCTCCAAATAGCTTTGAGGCTGCTAATTGGAGCATCATTAGGCTTATCAAAGGTCAGTTCCCTAATTTTTTCTGTGAGATTCAAGTGAACTGCGAGGGATGGTAAGGTTTCGGTTCAGCCTCAAAGGGTTGCCTACCTGGATGGATTTCTGATATTTATAAGGCTTGGCGAACTCTTGAGAGAAAATAGAAGGAAGTCTACGAATTCTGCCTTCAGTTCCCGAATAAATCTCTTTCCTTATTGACAGCAACGCCTTAATGAGGGCTGGGACTTTTCCCCCCAAATCCTGACATGCAGACAAAGGACCAAAGAGCCTTTGTCCATTCAGCCTGGTTCCTCAAGACTGCCTTGGACCTGCCTCCCGAGCATCTGGCAGGCAGCATTTCAGGCAGGCGAGGGAAGAGGCTGGCCCCTTAGTCTCCCACAGCACTTTCCTCCTGCCCGAGAAACAGCTGGCTTGGCAGAGAGAGGCAGGGTGACACTGTAAGCCCTCCCTTAGCCCAGCCTTGTTTTTGAAAAAGCAGGACATCAGTTAACAAAGTGGCCCTACCTGGCCTAGAAGTGCTCTGCCCCTTCTTCCTGCCCTCCCAAAGCCGAGTTTGCCTTTGTGCTCCAGCCAACAGAGGCGTCCTGGGGAGGCCCAGCTGCCAGCCTTGTGTGTCACTGGGAAGAGGTGGCAGTGAGCAGTCCCTTGGCTTGGGCACAGTTCCTCCCGCATTGGAAAGAGCAGCTGCGTGGAGGCCGAACCCCATGGTGCTCTCCTGCAGCCAAACTTCCACGGACTGCCATCAAAATCTCACACCAGGAGGGAGCAAAAAGAGTTTTATCACTGCTTATTACTGTCATATTGGTGTACGGCTGCTATCCAAGGCAGTTGCTAAATGAGACGGGGCTGTTACACGTAATATCCTCAACGCAGATTACAGACACACAGGCACACTATTCATATTGGAGATTTAACTTGAATTCACATTAACCAAGCTGAATCCTAAAAAATAAAAATGCACCATCAAGGGAATGATGGAGGATCTGCCCTTTTTCCATTCTAGATTTCTGTTCCCCATGCTGGAAACAGGTTAGTAAATATATTATTTATACAGCTTACTTTTACAAGATGCTTTGGAAAAAAAGAACCTTTGTATCTATCCGGCCTTTGGAAATCTTCTGCCTGGTTTTTTGTTTTGCTCTGTTTGCTGGCATAAATGGAATTGCATGTCCAAATGGATTGCTTGATTGTATAATTTTGAAGAGGATTTCTCCCATTTTCTGTGACTAAAGAAAATCTCTCAACTTTCAACTTTTTAGCATTAAAAAAAGTTTCCATTTTCTGCCATATTGTAACACTTTTGCTGTACTGCATTTTTGCCTCATGATACATTAGAATTTTATCTAATTACAGCAAAAATCAATTTTAAGAATTTAATTCAAAAACTGATAAAACTGATAAAATGAATTTTACAAAAATTTATGTGAGAAGTTAACAGAATTTGGTAGCCAAAGAATTTGCATAATAGGGCACTACAATGCAATAACTAATAATAAACAAGATTATATTTGTGAGCAAAGCCAATATAAGAAAAGGAATATATTGCCCAAAAACTTTTTCGAGATGGTGGAAGAATTAGATCTAGTAGATGTGTGGAGAAAGAAACCCAGAAACATTTCAGTTCACTTTCTACTCCAGCCCACACAAATCATGGTCCAGGATAGATATGGCCTGGGTAAATAGTGAGTTATATAGCGAAATCCAGGACATAAAGATTTTAACTAATATATGGGCAGACCACAACCCAGTACAGATAATCTGGAAAAACAAACTGTATAAAAGAGGTAGATGGACTCTTAATTCACAGATAATTAGAGAAGAATATATTCAAAAAGTTAGGGAAGAATTAGTAAATTTCTTTCAATTTAATAAAAAACAGGATACCTCATTGCAGAATTTGTGGAACACAATGAAAGCATATCTAAGAGGGATCTCTATAGCCTATATTGCAAATAGAAATAAAAAAGAGAGGAAAAATGAAAGGTCTTAATAAAAAGAATAGAGAATCTGGAAAATCAGCAAATGGAAACCCCAGGGGATGAGCAAAATAAAAATGAATTAGCATTGGCCAAACATGAGATGAATCTTTTAGACCAAGAAGAAGTAATCCAAAAGTTACAATATACAAAACAATTATTTTGAACACGCAAATAAACCCGGAAGATGGTTGGCATATAAGTTGAAGAAAGAAAATCAGAAAAGAACAATATACCAACTAGAGAATAAAGAGGGGGTAATAAAAACTGAGCCCGGGCAAAAAAAAGGAAATTGCAAGAAAATATTTTGAGAATCTTTATAAACAAGAAGCAGTTGAACTAGACAAAATAGAAGAGTACTTGAAAGAGGGAATTGTGAATCCAATATCTGAATCCAAAAAAGAGTTACTTAACAAAGAAATAACTTCAGAAGAATTAAAAGGGGCAATACAAAAACAAAAAAGAAATAAAATGCCAGGTCCAGATGTACTCCCAAATGAATTATATAAAGAGATGGGGGCAGTAATAGAGAATGTCCTATTGGAAGTCTGCAATGAGGTATTACTGGAGGCTAAAATTCCGGAATCATGGAAGGAAGCCTATATAACATTGATTCCGAAAGAGGGTGCAGATGCCAACCAAATAAAGAATTATAGACCAATATCGTTATTAAATTTGGATTATAAGATTTTCATGGCAATAATGGTGGAAAGGTTAAAGAAAATACTTAGTGATAAAATTCATTCTGATCAAAATGGATTTCTTCCCACAAGACAGATTAGATATAATATAAGGACAATAATAAATATACTAGAATACTACGAAAAGCATCCAGGAAGCCAAGTGGCCTTAGTTTTCCTAGATGCACAAAAGGCGTTTGACAATCTAAATTGGGATTTCATGAAGATGCAAATTAATTTGATGGATTTTGGTGGTAACTTTGTAAAAATGCTAAGTGCAGTACATGCGACGCAAAAAGCTAAAGTATTAAACGGTGAAGCAACCCAATCATTTGAGATAAGGAAGGGTGTCAGGCAGGGATGTCCTTTGTCACCATTGCTCTTTATAACAATCTTAGAAACGCTATTAGATAGAATTAGACTGAACAACAAAATTAAAGGAACAAAAATTAAGAACCAAGAGTACAAACTACAAGCTTTTGCAGATGACATGGTGTTTGTCATTGAAGATCCATTAGATATAGGTCCGATATTACTGAATGAAATAGATACATTTGGCAAATTGGCAGGATTAAAAATTGACAAAGAAAAAACTAAAATTTTAGTTAATATGATAAATAGTAAACAAAAGAAATTAGAAGGAAAAATGGGCTTACAAATCGTAAATAAAATTAAATATTTAGGTATCTGGATGAGAGCGAGAACATTAAATTTGAGGGAGGACAACTATATTAAATTGTTGAAACAGATTGGAAAGGAAATTTGGAAAACTGGAACAAAATGCAAATTTCATTATTGGGTAGAATTGCAACAATCAATTACCTAAAATTTTATATTTATTCCAAACAATTCCAATATTAATGGACAATTTTTTAAAAGGAATTAGATAAAATTGTTATGAATTGTTATGAAATTCATTTGGGCAGAGAAAAAATAATAATAAAAAAACATATTGACAAGATAATAAAAGCAGAGGTGGCTTTGGACTACCTGCCTGGGAGACTTATTATAAAGCGGTGGCTTTAGTATGGATAAAGGATTGGATAAAGTTGGAGAATAAAAGAATTTTAACATTGGAGGGCCAATATTTTACAGATAGGATGGTATGCATTTTTGTGGAATCTGAATAATAAAAGTCATACGTATTTTATGGGACATGTTCTACGAAAATCTTTAATTAAAATTTGGACCGATATCAGGAGAAAGTATGTTAACAAGATTCCAAGATGGTTGGTTCTCAACGATGGAAGCGATGTTCCACCCAAATACTATGGAGATCAGTAAAAAGCTTAAGTACTATCAAATATTAGATAATAAAGGAAGTCTTAAAACAATGCAGGAATTAGAAACACAAGGAATACTTATTGATAAATGGTCTTACTTCCAAATTAAATTAAGATACAACAAAGATGTAAAGAAATTTGGAGTGGAAACAAAAGTTACACAGATAAAATTCTCTCAAGCCCTGAGAAAGGTCTGATCTCTAAATTATACAATTATTTAGTGGAACAGGAATTGGCAGAGGATGTAGTTAAAGGACCTATTGGAAGCTTGGGAAAAAAAATTTGGCCATTGTATAGATCTGGATGACTGGGAAGAAATCTGGCAAAAAAATCTTACATTAACTAAATCAGTAGCACACAAGGAAAATTTGTATAAAATGATGTACAGATGGCATCTGGCACCCTCTAGATTGGCTAAAATATTTCCAACTGCCAATCCAAATTGTTGGAAGTGTAAAAAGAAATTAGGAACATATTTTCACTCATGGTGGACCTGCCCGAAAGTAAAGAAGTATTGGCAAAAAATCAAAGAATGGATTGAAGGAATTATAGAGTGTGGGCTGGAGTTGAAACCGGAACTGTTTTTGTTGGGAATTAGCAAAGTGGAGCTTTCCCCCAAGGTGAGATATTTGTCTATACATTTACTAACGGTGGCACGGATTTCACTAGCACAATATTCAAAAAACTTATGAATGTGCTCAGATGGAGAGGCTCACATTAAAAATTAAAGGAAAAGAGGACACAGATTATTACTTGATATGGGACAAATGGTACAATTGGGCAGACCAAAAGGGGAAATCTAAATAAAACAAAGGAACTTAGGAGACAGATTATAACTGGTTATAAATGAGAAATCTAATAAGAGTAAATTTTCCACTCCTATATTACTATTATTTTTGTTTATTATATTTCTGTGTTTACTAAATATGCAATATGAAGGTAATATTTACTCAAATAGTTATATACTAAAGACAAGAATGGTAGTTTATTTGTTGTTTGTTATGTTTCTGTGTTTACCAAATATGCAATATGAAGGTAATATTCACTCAATTAGTTATATTTTAAAGATAAGAATGGTAGTGTATATATGAGTGTTAATGATGATGCGCCAGATTTTGGTTAATAATGATTATCAGGATTTACCCAATTTGATATAAAATGTAAATAATGATGTTTTTAGCAGTTTTAAAGTTTGCATGTCTTTCTTAATTTATGTAAACAAAGTTGTTTTAAAATTTAAAAAAAACCTGATAAAATAGATTTATCCTCCTGCATACAGATTTTACTCAATATATGAGGGGGAAGCATTATCAGTCTGAGATGACCTCTTTTGCCCAACTTACATTTCTTTTGACTATGCCAAACATGGTCTGTGGATTCCCCCCCCCCTTAATGTGGTGGTAGTTTTCTTACATAAACTTAATGGAAGGGTAAGTGAATATTGGTGAAAGAAGAAGAAAAGCCCTTCTGAATACTTTATATAAATGCAAATCTTTTAGTGGAAGGACATTTTGGTTTAGTGGTGAAGGCACTAGTCCCATATTCTACACCAGTGGCTCTTAACCTTTTTGAAAGAATTGCCACCTTGAGCCATTGAGGAAGTTGTCATCGCCCCCTCCCAACATAACCGGCCCCCTGCCACCTCTTGGCATCCCCAAGGGGGCCAGCAGAGGGGCGCTAAGAGGGGCAGGGGGCGCGATCGGCACGCATGCCACTGCTTCCGCATTGGAGGCGCCAGCTCCGGAGCAGTGCTAGTCAATGGGTGAAACTGCAGGGCCGGCCGGCACCTCGAACACCCCTGTTGCCTCTTAGCGCCTCTCTGCCGGCCCCCTTGGGGATGCTAAGAGGCAGCAGGGCTTCGAGGCTGGCCCTGCAGGCTCACCCCATTGACTGTTGTACCGCACCTGAACCGGTGCCTCGAATGCGGCAGCATGTTGGGAAAAGCTGCCGCCACCGCTTTCCCAAAGTGCTGCCGCTCTCACATTCTTTCTGTCTGTCCATCTGTCCATCCATCCATCCATCCAAAAGGTCTGTCTGTTTGCCTGCCTGCCTTCCTGCCTATCTACCTACCTGTCTGTCTTTTTGTCTACCTACCTACCTATCTACCAATATAGATCTCTCTCTCTCCCAATATATCTCGCTCCATCGCCTCCATATCGCCCCCCTTCCGTTCCTTCGCCCCCATGTCGCCCCTTTTTGTTCCATCACCCCCCTGAAAAACAAAATCGCCCCTTGGGGGGCAATATCACCCAGGTTAAGAACCACTGTTCTACACAAAGCCAGCTGAGGGACCTTGGGCCAGACCTTGCAAGTGGCAAACCACTTCCAAAATCTTGCCAAGAAAAGGGCAGGGCCATGCCCAGGGAGTCACCAGGCTGACTCAGAAGCAACCTTTTCTGAGGGTCCCTGAAGGACTTTGCTTTTCCAAAGGTGAACCCATTTTCAAGTTGTTATTTTTTGTATATATATATCATTTGAATTGATTCATAGAAAGAGACTACATTTTGTTGGCTTGAAGGAAGGAGAGCTGCTAGCAAGGAATGAACCAATCCATCTGTCGCCGTCATCCACCAAGGGAGTTTCTCTAGTTAGCTTCTCTTTGATCTCAGCTTGAATGGACCAGAGAGGTTGTGTCTGCTGAGTGAAAGTTGGAATGGAGACCTAACAGATCCTCCTTCAGATCTGGCTCTTCCAACAGGCAGAGCTGAGGTGGCCCTCCTAACTCCTGTGTGATTGTTCTGTCACTGGCTGTTCTATACTTGCTTTTTTCAGTGGAGGGCCCAGGAAAGGATTTGGAAATCAATTATAAATAAAAATTCCCATTGGCGTTATATTGAGGAAGGAGATCCTTGTTACCTGCACTTAATGCCCATTGGATGCATATGGAAAGCCTGAGTTCAAGAACAGTGTTAATTCTTTTGCTCAGGAAGGAGGTATTCAGGTTGTGGGACAGTTCAGATTTTTTTTTTAAAAAAGGGGGAAATTCTTTGGGGAAATGGCATTAAACTAGCTGCCTCGTAATATAACAAAATATACTTGAACTAACTCAGTTCTAAGGAATCGGCTTGTAAATTTTTCACATAATCAAAAAGTAATACTGATTTACTTGCTTTTCAATCTTGTTTAATTCTAACTGATTAACCTGCATAATCCTGATGGCATTACTGCTGCTCACGTTCCACATTTGCAGATAGCTGGAGGTAACCAAATGTGGCTTCTAAGCCAGGAACTCTCTTTTCAAGAAAGAGCAAACTTGAATGTCCTGTCCTGTTAAACGAGTGGAAAATTGTATTAAATAACATGAAATTAAATTTCCTACAATCGAGCTGAGCAAAAATACTCCTTTGTGTATATTTGATATCTCAGAATATGTAATGAAGATTGATTGCAGTCCATTTGCTGTGAAAGCACAACCATAACTCCTGGGGTTCTCCTTACCCCGTCAGGGCCAAAATCACTGGATTGTTGTTAGTGTTTGGACATGATGAAGACATCAAGATTTTATGGATTAAAAGAATTACTGATGGTCCTTGATTTATAACCACAATTGGGCCCAGAATTTCTGTTGCCACTAGGCAGTTAAGGAAGTTGCACCCCTTTTATGACCCTTTTTGCCACAATTGTTATGGAAATCACTGCGGTCGTTAAGCAGATCTGTCTTCATTGACTTAAGTCACAAATGCCAATCACACAAACTGCTACAATCGTTATGAGCCCCTGCTGGTTGCCAAGCGCCTGTATTTTGGTCCTGTGACTGGGGATGCTGCGGCTGTTACAGTGCAAGGACCAGCTGTGAGCCACCTTTTCAGTGCTTTTGAATGCTTGGGAAGCAAATGATAGAAAGTCACAGGCCAGCCATACGCAGAGCGGGAAGGAGAAATACTGAGATTATAGCAATTATTAATACAGCACATTTCTGTTCTTTTTTCTTTTTGCTTTTTTTAATAGTAAAGGCACATGGAAAAACATTAGTTACATCTTTTAAGTTCCCCAAATAACAATTTTCCTGGCCTTTTTTCATTTTTTTTACTCTGCATATTAATTTATATTAAAACATTTTATGATTTATATTAAAAGTTTTCATTGTTTACACTAGCTCAAAAATCCAAATGTTACTTGTACATTAATGGGGGCCTACAGAGACCGACCGGGGGAGGCATTGCTGGGGTAGAGCCACGTTAGTCTATGGCAGCCAAAAGTCAGGAGGAGAAAAGGAAGAAGCATCCCAAAAGGTGTTACCAAGTACCTGATTTGACTAGAGAAGAGCAGAAACTTGGTAAAAATGACAACCTTATAAACAACACAAAAAAAGGAAATATTTTCTTCCCTCATCTGTGATGTTAGAATTTGAGATCATCCATTGAAACCCAGAGAGATTTAGGGTCCCCGGAAGCACTTTGCACATAATCAGACCATGGAATTGGCTGCCAGCCAGCAATTTCAGAAGAGAAGGTTTGTGGAGAAACCCACTCTACTTGCTGCTGAGGCCACTGACTTCCTGTCTCAAAGCCAGCCTGCTTCAAGCCTGGGGCCCCAGGACAAGAGGCAACTTGGCTCCCCAAAGGCCCCCACCAATGACCACTGAAGACTGGCTGAGGTCCTGATTTGAGGTGTATTGTCTTTTGGGGGTGGGGGTATGCAGATCACTTGAAGGAGTGGAAGAATATTCTTGAAATGCAATTCTTGTAGGAAGAAATAACTTGAACCTATCCAACTTTATCCCGTGTCTGTATGCAGTTTTGTTTATTTATTTTTCTTTTTTGCAGGTTGGTGACATTGTGAAGGTCACAAGGATGAATATCAATGGTCAGTGGGAAGGAGAAGTCCATGGAAGAAAAGGGCTCTTCCCCTTCACACACGTCAAAATAATTGACCCTCAGAATCCCGACGAAAATGAATGATCTGCTGGCCCATCTCTGCATTGCTGCTTCCTTTTTCTGGCTATCTTGAGCATCATTTGAAGTGCGATGGTTGTTGATGGTGCATCCTAAGGATTGCCAGTCGCTCATGTTTCCATCTTGCAGTGATTTCACAGCCCAGCCATGTCTCTCTTGAGAACGCACCTGGTAGTCCGGCATTTGCAGTTTCTCCTATAAGGTTTTTGGACTGTGGGCTGATTGTGGTGCTGTCTAGGCAGAGGGGGAGAGATCGAGACATCCAGTTTCTTTGCTGAATAAGTGGATATTTCGCTCAAAAAGAGAATTCTAGATAATTTTGTCTAACTCCAAACAATAATAAAAATGCATTTTCATGAGGCATGGAAGATGAGAGCACATAATCATGTTAAATAATTATGTCTTTAGGGAATTATTGATGCTTCTGTGTTAAAAAGAGAGGTTTTTTTTGAGTTTGCCATTGATTTAGAATAAATTGTAGCAAACTCTTGAAAACTACATTTCCACATTGTCATCTTTATAACCATGTATAATTGATTCATTTGCCATATACCTGCCTAAATCTTTGTTTGATTCAGATTTATTTAGATTTACTTCAGGCACTAAATACAACCTTTTAGAAGAACCTTATACGAGCTTTGATGAAACTATATTTACCCCTTTAAAAACTTGGTTTGTTTTTTTTTTAAAGCAAAAACAAAGCATTGATAATCAGTTACCGAGAACGCAACAACTCAAAAGATACTCTTGGGCCTTTGTTTTCTGCGTGGAGGCGCAGGAGTACAAAGTCATGGTGAAATCAGTTCTCCACGCTATGTTTAAACCCAGTGAAATATGATAATGAAGAAACTTGAATGTTGGTTATAGCATGTGAAGCCCTTGACTCCCTGAGGGACGGTTTTGAAAGTTCCCTGGTGCTGGTCTCTTGCGCCGTTGAACCTCAAGTGCCTTAACCCGAGGATGACAGGTGCTGAAAGGGAGCAGTTTGGTCTAGAGAGAAACCTTCCAGATCACCAGCGGTGCTGGGCAGGGGGCTGACGTTTTGGAGAAAGGGCTGCCCGGATGCTTTGCAATGGACCACAATGTGGCCGTTCTGTTAAGTGCCTGGGCATGATTGAATGACTGTCGTACTACTGAGCTTTGTGTTAGGGATATTTAAGCTGCACTAAATGTCCGTCTGCCATACAATAGTTCTGCCGCACAGCTGGCCTAATTCTACGAACAATCCAAACAAGGGCAGTAGCTGAGTTGTGTATAAACGTTTTGCCTCACTGGACTGCAGAGTGAGCAAGGACGCCTGGAATTCAGCTAGTTGTGATTCTGCTGGGCTACCCGTAGAACAGCCGAGGCTTCCCTTTTCTTTGGTTAGCTCCACCTTTGGTTGCTTTCTTGGTAAACGGAGGTTGAGGTGTCATAGACAACCATGCAATTGTCAAAGGCCACAGGAAGAGAAGCGGGCAGTCAGAGAGTGGACTCGGAACCACTTTGATCAGAGCTGGTCAAGGCAGTTCAGGTGCAGCAGACTAAATTAATTTGATGGTACATGTTAATGGCATCCAGATGTTGGCTACTTCACTGCTGTTTTCCTGTTTTGGTCTTTCCTACCTAGAGAAGCCAGATGTGCTCTTGATTGTGAAGGTCCTTGCTGTTTGCTTATGACTATTGCATTCAGAGAGCCTCCTGTGGAAACCAACTACGCTCTGCATTATTTTGAGGATTTTTTCGGTCTGTGCTTTGTCATGTAGGTATTGAAAGCCTTGAAGGTGACTCAGAAATTAGTTCGCTCATTGAGCAGGAGGAGGATGCAAACGGGGTCCATTGGCTGCGGAAGGCCTTCTGTTTCTTCCTTGCAACAAATTGATGCCTCAGGTTAGCAGGGAAGTCCTAAGGGCCGTCCCTCACCAGGAAAGTCCAGAGTCAGATCAGGGAAGGACTTGCAAATTGTTTTATTAAGGAGTGAAAAGCATTTGTTCTGATATTTCATATGTATTTTTATTTTACTTTGCTGAGGGGAGGGGATTGGAGATGAAATATTGTAGTTTGGCTGCCCCACCCGTAATAACTTTTTCTGGTGTCTCCAGTGAATGTGAGTTGGTTGCCATTCTATGGCAGGGAAAAAGTAGCCTGAAGTTCACACATCTTTTAAGTCAGTGAAGCATCATTTGAATTCTGGGCAGTTGGGAGGGGGGCTCTTTGACAGCCTCTCCAGGAAGAGCTGGGGGACGCCTGGCTGAAATAGGCAGTCTGTGGGAAAGGCCTCAGGGTGAGTGTGAGATGCAGGATAACCCACAGCTGCACAGTGGGTGGAGCAAGAGGGTCAGAAGGGCCCCCCATCCTAATTTATCAGTCTGTAAAGGAGACAGTGGGATAGTTGTACTTTCAGACTTGCAAGATTCTGTTAACGTAACTGTACAATAAAGTTATTAGGCCCAAACCCAAAGATGAAATCTGATTAACTCCAATGGCAGAATCTTGCCAAACTAAAGCTATTACTTTCGACCTTAATAGATGATATTAGGATGGGTGGACTAGAAGACCTCCAAGGTCCCTTCCAACTGTCATCAATCCTAAGAGATTCTAGGTGTGGATACCCTGAACTACTTCCCTACTCTGCTTCTCCAGGTGAACATTCCATCACAAGGATAGGATTAGTTTATTTCCGTCACGGTTCCTGCCTGGTCTAGTGACCCCGTCTGACTTGCAGTCTTCCATCTCTTTACAGCCCAAGAAATCAGGGAGATTCCCTGCCGAGGCTCTTGCTCTGCCCTCTCCTCCCTGTGGGCCAAGGTCTTTCTCGCCCACCCCTGCAGGCTGCCAGTCCACTTCTTTAGGCCGAACAGAGTGGACTGAGGCTCTTGCTCACCAGGGATCTGTGGACTATGCGTCCTGTTTGAGAGTTGGTCAAGGGTTTTTATTTTATGCTACAAATTAACAGTATTAAGTATATTTTTAGAACATGTGAAATGTGTTAAAGTTAGTGCCTTTTTGTTTTCTTGATATAATTCACTACTGGTCCCACATCATGCAAAGGAATTCAGTGCCCTGTTTGTATTACTTTCAATAAAACATGCATCATGTTTGCAGAGTTCTTGTCCCATTTCTTTCTTCGGCAAGCTTGTCATCCAGCTCTGAGTTAAAGGTAAAAAAACGAGGGGGGTTTGGTGCCTTAAACAGCAGACCTCTCCCTACTGGCCGCTTCTCCCTTATGGACAAGGGGCTCCAAGGCAGAGGTCCCCATCCCACCCACCCCCCGCAGCAGCCTTCATGCAATCCAGGCAGTTTATGTGCATTGAATAAGTTTTTGTCCTGAGCTCATCCCAAGGTACCACAAAAATGCAGGTGGATCATTTTAAACAGTATTTTATGAGCTCCCATCACCAGAGGGTAGCTGGACAGAACAAATAGAGGAGCTATTTTGTTACACTTGGTTACACAGCGGTGTGTCAGACCAGAACAATGGAGCAGCCACTTTATAAATTGACAAAAAGTTACCCCATCCAGAATGCGGTGACTGCATACATTCTGAGAGGCCCTGTTGCTTCCCTGGCAGTAAAGTTATTGTGCTTGAAGGAAAGCCAAATTGTTATTCCAAAAAAAAAACAAGCTCTTTCCAGAGGCCAGGAGCAGAGCAGTTCAGTCATCACTTTTACATGCAAATGTGACAGTAGATCTATATTCCTTTTAAACATTTGACTTCACTTCTATTCCATTTTAGCGGACAAAGGGTCAAAAAATTAATCCTAATCTCAAATCTTAATCTCATTCTGTATAGCCCCCAGTTCATTTCAAGTTAATTGCAAATATACATATATATTTTAAAAACTTCATGTATAAATCTTACAAATAACAATATATTTGCATCATATTAAAGATAAAGTTCATCCATGTCTATCCTTTAATTATCTTCACATTGTTAATACTCTTTTATCATTTACAGAATTCTTTTGTCCGTCAGATTTGCCCTTTCATCACATATTCTCACCATAATTCTAAATCCATACCCATGTTAACACTAAAAAGAATGAAAAAAAAACCTAGACTTGCACCCTTTTACTACTTTGAAAGTGACACCTCAGTGGTTAATATAGTAACATAATCATAGTCATTCCTTCAAAACGAAAGATAGAAAAAAGAAAAAAGAAAATGGAAAAAAGCTCCTTACAATATATCTCTAATCGGTTGGGTTCTGCAACATATCCCCCCTAAAATTTATTTATGGTTCCAAAATAATAATAAAATAACTAATCTTGGTTATTGACAAATCCATTTTGCACTTTCTAAAATCATTTCAATTAATTCAATTCATCTAATCATCATTTAGCTTTCTTTGTGGATAAGAAATGAAAAAATGTGACCTTTTACCAGTAAAATTGTCAGTAACCCCTATTGTTTTACACTTTAATTAATAGATTCTTATTACCATTTCTTCATGCAGAACCCCCTTTTTAATAGTCAGCCATTGTCTCTATGCAAACAAGTTTTCTCTCTTTGTTATGTAATTCCCATCTCTCTATCTTTGTTCTTGTTTCTTGTTCCTTCTCCTCTCTTTTATCCTTCCTCCCCCTTCTCTATCCAGTTTGAATCCCCTCTCTCTCTTTACTTTCTGCTCTCTATCCTTCTGGACCTTTCTAACATGCCTAGTTTCATAAATGTTCCCTTTTTAATTACCTTCTTAAGTTTCATTTTTGACCATCCTCCCTTTCCTTTTATTTGTATTAATCTTTGTGTTAATGTCTTCTTAAATGGCTTTAAAGCTTGCTCCCTTCCTCCCCTATTATCCTGCTCTCCCCTTCTCTATCCAGTTTGAATCCCTCTCTCTCTCTTTACCTTTCTGTTCCTTTCCTTCTGAACCTTTCTCCATGCTTAATTTAAATGTGTCCCCTTTTAGATACTTTCTTAGGTTCCGTTTTTTTACCTTCCTTTCCTTTTATTTGTAATCTTTGTATTAATTGTCTTTTAAAATGGCTTTCTCCCTGCTCCATCCACCCTTTCCACTTCTTCTTCTTTATTCAGCACAGAATGCCCATATTTTCTGCAACATGCCAAGTTAGTTCAGTCACTTCCTGTAACAGTTCTTTCATACTTTAAACTCCATTTTAATTCTTTGGATGACCACACAATTTTAATTTTCCTTGTTTCTTCTTCTTTAAATTTTCTATGATCCTAACAGGTCCAGAATCTATATCAATATTACCAATCAGTCGGCAATCCGTCTTTGTGTATTCAAGCTTTCACTTTCTATAAGTCCTGTCTCTTTAAAATGTAGCAACTCCAATCCACAAAGGAACAAGATAGTTTCTTACTTCTTTAGCTTCAATTTTTCTCCACAAAAGGTGGCACTGCACAGAGTCTTAACCTTTCTTTTATTTTGATAATCAAAGTTTTCCGACCCCAAACTTAAGTTCTTCGCTGGCTTCTTCCTTTCCCGGTTCGAAGCCCTTGGCTGTCAGAAATATTTTACTTATTTTTCTTCACTTGAACTGCGCCGCCTTCTGTTTCTCTTTTCAAAACTCATCTTTATCTTAATCCGGGTGCTTGATCTTACCATCCGATACTCGGTTCCTCTGCTGTCGACTTCTCTCTTTCCTCCTGCATAATCTTAGTCCCGTTGAGACCTTCCGAGAGGTGGCCATTTTGACCACCGCTTCTTAATCTTCGGAGGGAAGAGACCAGACCCCAAGGGGAGATGCGGCTCCCTCCTCTGGCTGGCAGATTCCCTTTCTCCTTGCGCCCTACGAGAGCTTCAGCCCAACCTTGCAGGATCGGGGCTCTCCACAAAAGAGCCAGGCTG
>CM019165.1:15786630-15798910 GCA_009733165.1 Naja naja
TGGCCTTCATGCAATCCAGGCAGTTTATGTGCATTGAATAAGTTTTTGTCCTGAGCTCATCCCAAGGTACCACAAAAATGCAGGTGGATCATTTTAAACAGTATTTTATGAGCTCCCATCACCAGAGGGTAGCTGGACAGAACAAATAGAGGAGCTATTTTGTTACACTTGGTTACACAGCGAGGTGTGTCAGACCAGAACAATGGAGCAGCCACTTTATAAATTGACAAAAAAGTTACCCCATCCAGAATGCGGTGACTGCATAGCGCATTCTGAGAGGCCCTGTTGCTTCCTGCGGGCAGTAAAGTTGTGTGCTTGAAGGAAAGCAACACGTTGTGGGGACCTTGGACCTTGTGTTCCAAAAAGGTGGCCAGGAAAAAGACTTGAAGCTTTCCAGAGGCCAGGAGCAGAGCAGAGAGCGAACCCAATGGCACCCAATTCCCAACAGGACTTTGCCTCCAGCCCTGAAGCGAGTAGCAAGGCACCCTCAAAACATGGAGTCTCGTGTAAGGGGGGGGGTTGTGCCCCAGTGTTCAACTGTCCAATAGTCCTCCAGTGATACCTGTTAAGCTTTGTGGGCCTTATCACCTTTGCAGAATGCATCTTTGGGGTGCCTCCTGCCCATATTCAGCACCCCTCAGGAAAGGTGCCCTCTCACCCACATGCATGAGGGAACAGAGGGCATTGGCTCCAGTCTGCCCTGCCCCCGGCGGCAGATCCTGAGCTCCCTGCAGAGAAGGCAGCATAACTTCTGGCCCTGTAGTCACTGGGTGGGGGAACCACCCACTGGCTAAAGCTTTGATCTGGAGCATAAAGCGCAAGCCCCTGGGATTTGGGTTTGCCAGTTGGCTCTTCAACATGTCCAGTCACCCCGGCTTCCTGCCAGAATGGAAGGAGCGGAGTGGCAGCCAAACTTTTGTGAGGTTTAGGGTCCCGCTCTGGTGCCATGGGGAAGTCCAGCTGATGGGGCCTGGCCCAGAATTCATTAAAGGTGCTCAAGTCCTTGGAAGGGGCTGGCAGAGATACCTCACCAGCTGCAGGAAACCTGAGGGATGGAGAGAAAGTTGCATTCCTTTGAAGAAGCAGTCAATTGGTTGTCAGAGCAGGTGATGATGGAAAGAAATGACTGATAACTGTTGCAGCTGACTTTTTGCCAAAATTAAAATCATCCCTTCAGTTGTTCCACTGAAGTTTCTTGGCTTCCTTCAGTTCCGCAACAGATATTCGTCCTTTTAATTTCTTGCTTTAATATTAGCTGTCTATGCACATAAAGATGGCTTGGGAAGAAACCCAATTATTGAAAACCTGGAGACCTAATAGTTTAACAACAACACTGAATTTCTGAAATTCTGGATCAAAACTTTGGACAGGAGGGGAAAGTGGGTTAATGGTGTAGGTTCTTTGCTCAGGGCAATTGATAAGACCTCTCTTCCTGGGACAATTTTTGTTTGTCCAAATAGATTTTGTAAAAATACATTTGACAAAAAATGGAACTATTCTGAACACAAAATTTCATACTCAGAATAGTCATTATTGAGTGTTCCAAGTCTAGATAAAATTCACAATTAGAACATACCAACCTATTTGGCCCCAAAGCAAAACAAGCGGTGTCAGATCCCCCTCTGGGGCGCTGCCATTCCAATTTTGCTATAACCGTGTGGGGTTTAGGGAGGGGGACTATCTCGGAGACAAGATGGACTTCCTCCCAGCCGGTTCTAGCCTGACACCAAGGTCGCTGCGTCCTGGGGACAAACTGCTATCAAGTTAATGCCTCAGAGTTCCCAAAAAACCTTTGTGGCACTGGACTGGCTACCAGTGGACGGGTGCAGGGGGTGGGATTTTGAACAGGGAAGAATAGCTTAACACTTTATGGGAACTTCAGATTCCACCTGATTTCTCTGCAATCACTTTCTCTTAGCAACTATACCTTTTGAAAACTACTTGTTTCAAGAGTCATGCTTTCCTGAGGGGCTGGTTGAAGTCCTTACCAGCATTACATGTTGTTACATGTGCATCACATGTTGTTCAGGTCCAATGTTCCACAACTGTCAGCCTTACAAGATAGATCAATAGGAAACATAATCCGATGAACTAATGCTACTTTATTGTAAAGTGTTAGCAGAATCTTGCAAATCTAAAAGTACATCTCCCCCCTTTTTTTACAGCTTAAGAAACTAGGGAGGGTCCCTTCGAGCCCCTCGGCTTGCCCACTATCCACCTGTGGCTCCAGCTGCCTTTTGTCTGACAGTTCCCTTCCTTGGCTGCATCTTGTCTGCCAAGATAATTCCCGCATATCATTTGTACAGTTGGCTTGGGCTTTTTTAAAAACAGAGCCATCCATGGAGACCTGGAGACTGTGTTAGCCAATCAAAAAGCAGGCACAGTTCCATCTTTATTGCCATTGGCTTAAGTTAATTGAAGGAAAGTTGAATCTAGGAGAATCAGTTGAGGTATGTTCAAAGATTTAGAACAATCATTTTGGATTTAAGAAAAAGCTGCCCGCCTGGTAGATAAACTCAGAGGATAGGGGGCTCTTTTTGCCATAATAAAGTTTATATAATGGTATTTCTGTTTTTATTTTGTGCATTCTGCTTTTTTATTCAGACTGCATGCCAAACTGATTATTCTGCTTATAACCACAGCATGTTAAATATTAACATAAACATAAAATCATCTCCTTAGCCAATTTATACTATAGATAAGTAGCTGGTAGCATGAAAATTATGATATCATCTAATTTTGGAGACCTAAAATGAAAAATACAAGGGCAAATAGCTTATTTCAAGTTCTCATTGTTTTGTACTACAAAATCCTTGAAAATTTTCAAATTTCACTCAAAGTGGTCCTTTTCACCATTCCAACTGGCTTGCTTTGTTGGAAATATATTTTATTTTCCATTTCTTATGCACCTCTAAACTTGTCCACATAAGCAATGAACAATTTTAATTGTGCCAGATGATCACTTGGAGAGATAGTGGGAAAGGAAGGGCATATTCAGATGATGGGACTCTAGGCTGCAAAGATATTTTTAAGGGATCGCCACTAGCTTGAATTAACCTCAGATATTTACTACCGGTAGCAACTAGTACTGTTGGGAAAAATGCCAAGCATCTTGTAACTGTAACTGTAGTAACTTTTTTGCATTAGAAACTAAAAGTTTGAAAGCATTTCCTGTCTTTAAAGACTTCATGCTTCATGCAGATAATAGTCAAGCATGACTCAAACTTGCAAATTAGGTGATGTTGAAAAATCTCCTGCGATTAGTGAAGCTGAAAATTCATTTCACAGGAATGCCAGTTGCAACAAACAAGGACAGCCCTTTCCTGGGGTCAAATGACCAATATCTGCACCCCCAAAGTCAAGAAGAACCAGGAGTGAAGGGAAGGTCAAAGGAAGCTTCCCAAAGTGAAGACAGAAGTGGCTGTTTAAAAGGAGTCTTGTTCATCCTTGGCTCAAAAGCACAAATCCTTGGACCCTAGCTGCGCATATCAGCCCCGACCCTCCCCCTCCAATGTTCTCCAACAGATCCAGCAAAGGAGGAGGCTTGGACATTCTAGGAACAGCTCAACTTCCGTCTCTTTTTCTCTGAAAGCTCTCTAATCTGATGATCTCCCCGAGATCATCCATCAGATCAGGTTAGAAAAGCAAGCTGAACATAACTGAGTGCGCTTTAACGAAAACCAGGTCTTCCCTTAACAAACAAACCAAGCCCAGAGGGCACAGAGAAGAAACTAAATGGGGAGGTTGTGTGTCTTTCAGCTGCAGTTGCCTGGCCAGGAGGTAAGCCAGGAGCAGTATGGCTGCTAAGAACAGAAAAGCAATTTTAGGCTGTGAAAAGATATGAAGGCTCCCAAATCCTGAGAGTTTGTCATAGTTCTTTGCCCCTGAATGCAGGAGAACAGAAGAGGGGCTGGAAAGCAAGTCTTGCAAGGCGACACTAAGGAAACTGAGGGACTGGGGAGCATCTGAGGGGGAGAGAGATTTTGTACACTTTTCAGATAACAAAAAAAATCTGCTGTGTCCTTACATTAGTAAGGACTGCAGCATATGGGATAGGTGTGTGTGTGGGGGGGTAGAAGCCCAATTCAGCCTCCTCTGCTTCCTACAGAGCATTCAACAAAAGCCATCATCAACTGAAGCCATGAGGTCAAAAAAATAGCCACCGAGGAAGGAAGATTGTCACTTGGCACTTATAAAGAACATAAAGCAAAAATAACACAACAGACTGTTTAGTTTTATGGAGTAGATCTGATGATATATGTGGGGAAGTGAAGATGTGGGTGTAATTATGAATGAAAGGGCTAAACGGCATATCAGAAAGCATGAATCTGGTGACTTGTTGTTGATGCATGTGAAATTGGGTCACAGAAATATATATCTACCTGGTAAGACAACTCTGATTGACTCCAAAGAAGAATAAAACCAAAACCAGACAAAACAAAAATCCAAGAAAACCAGGCCCACCAGCCCATACAATCCGGTGCCAGTTTTGTCCTATCCCAACGCCTGGGGAAAAAACTGGACAAAGGAAAATGGGGAGCTTTGAGCTGTAGCACTGGAAGGAAGTATTGGGAATACCTCAGCCCACAAGAAAAGCAGATCATACAGGAATAAGTGAAGTAAAGGGTGAGTACTCAATGAAAGCAGAACTGATGACGCCAGTATTTGGTAACTAAAGCTTAAAATATATTGGATATATAATGAGAAGGCAAGAAACCACATGGAAAAATCAATGGCATTTGGCAAAAAAGACGAACAAATGACAAAGATGCCAGTCACAATCACTGTTAACGTAAGTGTTCAAGAAGTCAAAGAAGCTATGGCTACAATAGGACATCCTTTCATCCCCTTCGCTGACCAGAAGCACAGTGGGATACAGGGCAGATTCTCCAAAGCATTATTTCTGCTCAATAATTGTCCCGGGCGGGGGGAGGCTTCTTTACTCATGCTATACAGCAGGGCCTCCAACCTTGGCAACTTTAACACTTGTGGACTTCAACTCCCAGAATTCCCTAGCCAGCTTCGCTTTGCTGGCTGAGGAATTGTGGGAGTTGAAGTCCACAAGTCTTAAAAGTTGCCAAGGTTGGAGACCCCTGCTATACAGGGCATGCCATAAAATTTCCCTGGGGACAGGGGAAGCCAGTGGGGAGCTAATTGCCCCATCAGCCTCCTTTTAGAGACCCTCCAACCTCAGTGACAGAATCACTAAATGGCTTTCTCAAGCTGGATCCCCACAAGAGAAAGAGAAGCTTTGTTAGATCACTGAATGACTTCTTGCAGTTCAGCATTTTTTCTGATATAGAAACATGAATTGGAAAACAGGAACATGAAAAAATAGAACAAAAATGGGAACAAAGTCAAATGCCATGAAGACGTCTTTTTTGGTTTGAAAAGAGGAAGAGCTTCATTGATCTGCAGATGGAATCCTTGGCCTCCAAGTTCGGAGCTTAATCTGCTTTCTCACAAGATTAATGTAGATCTAGAATCAAAACAGATCGTGCCCTACCAAGTTCTCAAAATCACAAGATACCATCTGTCTCTGGAAGGGAAGAATCCAAGTGGGGCCGGCCCTCTTCTGCTCCTCTCCTTCCAAGCCCCTCCTAGCCTACTCCAACCTTCATCCTGCTCCTCCAGCACTCCCCAGCTAGAGACAGAAGCTCAGAAAGGAGCACAGGGTTCGGATTATGGTTAGCCAATCATGGCTTGGGGGGGCTTGCTAGAAGATGTGATGACATCAGTGGAGTGTTCTGTTTTAAATAAAATCATTTGGGCTTATTTGATAATCTCAGACATCATGAAAGTGACATAATATTAAATATGTACCACTGTGGCCCTAGCTGGGATGTTATTTCCTTGCAGGTACCAATGATGGCAGGAGTGGGGACTTATTGGACAGAAAATTTAAATTTGACACTTTGAAATGAGAAATTGAGACTTTGGCTTAATTGTTTTAAAGTAATTTAAACATTTAAGAGCAGTTTAATCACTTTTCCATTTTAAAATAGGGTGGGTTTTTTTTTTAAATCACTTCCATGCACCTTCAATCATCTAGTAGCAATTCTGACATTTTACAAAAGTAACATAATTTAATTAGAAAGGTTAAATATCCACAAATATAGAAAACACTTGTTATTCGCACAGGCTCTGATGCCCTTCCAGCTCAAAAAAACATCAGGGCTGTAACTTTTCTTTGAAAAAAATCTTCATTGAAAATAAGCCAACAATTACTAAACAAAAAACCCAACCTCACAAAATAAATGTGCACAACCTATGAGAAATTTCAAGTAGAGAATTGGAGTATCCCATATTAGTAACTTCAGATTTCAAGGCTATTAGATTTGTGTTTATTTATTTAATCAAATGCCTGTTATGACTTAAAACCCAAATAGTTTGGCAAAAAATTATTTCCAGAAACTATTGGATGCCTTAGAGAATGATTGAAAAGGCTGTGTCTTCAAGCTAAAAAATATCGGATGAAAATATAGTACATACCTGGTTGGAAAAAATGATAACGTAGCATATAGACATGCAATCAGAAATATTCTTATTGGGTATTCTACTCGATTCTAGCTGCGGTTAGTACATGTAAAATCAAGTATATAGTCTTTACAAAATATAATAAAGGGACTATATACTTGATTTTACATGTACTACCGCTAAAATAAAGTATATCAACAGTGGAAGTGTGATGAGATCCTGACAGATGAGAATGTAATTAAGAAAATACTAGAACGTGCAGAAATGGATAGACTAATGCTTACTATTAAGGACAAAGAAGAAAGTAAATACTTTTTGATATGGGACTCGTTTTATTGATGGCTAGACAATAAAAACAGAAGTTAGAAAGAAAGGGACGTAAAAAGGATAAATGTCAAAATGGAAATTTGTTAAAATGGACAAACAAAATATTATTGTTACTACAGTGTTAATGTTATTGTGATAAATGCCATTGTAAACATCTTGATTATGATCACCTAAAAAGAATTGTACCCAGACAACACACAGTTTGATTGAAATGGAATTTTTATATATTATATTAATAAAACAAATAACATTTCAAAAAGAGAAAGAAAAAGGTTCTGTCTTGTTTTTACACTGGAGTTAAAATCACTTTGAAGGAATGTGAATCCATATATTATGGGGGTGTCAAATTCCTTATTGGCTATAAGTAAAGCAGGTTTTTGAAGGCAGATGTTAATTTTTTAAAAATAGTATTCCAAAATTTTTAATTGTACATCATGGATACACATGAATACACACAGGATTCGACAGGGGCAAAAAAGGTGATTATGCACTCACAGAAGAATATTTCCATTCTATTTATATATGCATTCTAGACATTTCCCTTCATGAAATGTCTCAGCCCTGAAATATGGTAGTTTTGCACTTATGGAAAGGCTGCCTGGGACATAGCATTCCCAGTGGTCTGGATTCAATTCATGGTATAAAACTTGCATTGACTGAAATTAGAGAAACATGACATAATGTCAGTTCCTGAGATCTATAAGTAATTATCTACTTATCTGTAAATGAACCTTTCCCCCTATTACTTGGGTTGTTTTTCCTCTTTTGTTTTCCTTTTTGCTTTTGCTTCGCTTGCCCAGGGAAGAGGCTCTTTCACCTCTCTTAGCCAGCCTCTGCCAGGGGGAGCACCGGCTCAGCCTTTCCCATCAGAGCCGGAGTCGCATTGCCACAGAGAAACAGCAGCTTGGGGGCTGCAAGGGGGGTCCATCCCCAGCCAGAGCTACAACCACAACACCAGCGCCCAACCCCTCCCCCGTGGTTACCTTGAGGCGATTTCAGGTAAGACAACTCTTACCTGTGGGCTTGCGAGGAAGAGGTGGTGGCGGATAGCCCTTCTTGCTGCTCTCCTGACAGCCCCCAGGCAGGGATCTTTGGCAGGCTGCTGGGACCAGAAAGCCAAGGGGCCCACGGGCAGCCAGGCTCCCCTTTGCGAGGCTCCCCACGACAACACCTGCCAAAGCACAGAAAGAGCAAGGAGCTAGTCACAGCGCCCAGAAAGGGCATACAGGGGGGCTTGGGGGGCTTTCAGATGCCCCCCACTCTCTTCCGGCATTCCCTAAAAGCTCCCGCTGGGCCGCTGCAGCCAAAAGGCAGGATTAGGGTTAGCAACTGCCCTGCCCCCTGCCCCAAATCTGGCTTCCTGGCAGAGCTGAGCTGGAGTGGCCTTTCGGCTCCAAGGCCACTCCTGGCTGCCCAGCTTCTCCCTGGCATGGAAACGCCAGCCCTGACGTGTTTCCCATCAGAGGTAAGCCCAATTCTGGGCCGTTTTGTAAGGGAATAAGCAACACTCTTCTTAAAGGGGGGTGTTGTGGCCTGTTGGCCTCTGGCTCCTCCAGCAGCCGAATCAGAGGAGGAGGAGGAGGTATGGGAGTCAGGCTCAGCATCAGGGCAACCTGAGAGCTCTGAGGGGGAAGTGGAACTGGCACAGAGAGAGAGAGAGACAAAGGCGGAGCCTGGGCCATCAGATTGAGAGTCAACAGCCCCCAGGTCTGGAGGTGGCTGATGAAGAAGAAGAGGAACAGCCATGTCCAGTGCCTGATACGTGAATGCGCAGAAAGGAAAGGAGAGCAGTGGAAATCTATGGGCCAGTCCTTGGGATGGAAGAGCCACCGCAGCTAGTGAAGCCCCACCCTAGCTCTGGGGATAATATTCATCTGGTGGAGATGAATAGATGTGGCAAACAACTATTCATCTTCTGGCTGGACAGACTTGTTAACCTGCAAGATAAACTTTTTGCCCGGGCTGCCGGCATTTCTAATAAAGGAATCTTTTGAGTTCACATCAGAGGGTTTGTCATGTTTGGGGAGCTGGGTCAGAACAGGGGGCTACTTAAATATTTGAACAGCTATTTCTAGCTAATGAGAAATAATTTGTAAGTGTGTTTTCCAAACTGGATATAGCTTCAGCATTCATATTTTAAGTTCCTGGATTGGTCCTGCTTTGCCTGCCCTGTGCACCCAAATTACCTTCCCCTGCAGGAAGCTGTGGTGCTGCCATCTTGGCTACTTTGGCTGGATTGCTTCCCCGACCTGTCCTTTCCCTGGGAAGAGAGGAAGAGGAGCAGTTGGCAGACTCTTTGGAGCAGCAGTTGCCAACTGGTGGGACGCAAGAAAAATTTGGTGGGCCTCAGAGAAATCTCACCCCCAGAGCACCCCCCAAAAACAATTAATCCAGGCTGCACAGGAACACAAGGCTGCGCTGCCCACATGGCCCACAGGAACCCTCCCCACCCACTCACTCCTTACCTGGCAAACTTGCCTGCTGTTGCTAGTTTTTTTCCCCCAACCATCAGCTGTTCTGCTGTGCGGAGATTAGATTAGCTAGAAAGTAGAATCATTGATTTTTCTAGCTAATCTTTAGATCTTCGCTCTGCTTTTAGCAGAGCTGAACCTTCAGGACTGAAGCTTCTCAGATTCAGTGCAAGCAAATTATGTGACAGACCAGGTAGCCGATGGCAGATAGATAGATCTCTGAATGATTCTGTGAGCAACTCAATCTGTCTGCCTGCTTTGCCTGATTTTGGGTAAAAGCTGCTCTTTTTAATTAAAAATTCAATATTTACACACATGGTGTGTTGTGAGTAATTTTATGAGTTTGCTTGCTAGCAAATTTATGAGTTTGCTTGCAAGCAAATTTTATGTGACAGACTCAGGTAGCTGAACTCACAGATCTCTGAATGAATCTGTGATTCTGTGAGCCACTCAATCTGCCTGCCTGCTTTGCCTGATTTTGAGTAAAAGTTGCTTTTTATAAAAAAATTCAATATTTATATATTTATATATTTACATACAAGCCATGCAGCCAGTCACATGACCACCAAGCCACACAATGAAATTAGGCCACACCCACAGAACTGGTTGTTAAGAATTTGAATCCCACCCCTGCCTGTGTGTGTGTGTGTGTGAGAGAGAGAGAGAGAGGGAGAGAGAGAGAGAGAGGGAGAGAGAGAGGAGAGGAGAGAGAGAGAAGGAGGAGAGGAGGAGAGTTAGATCAGACCTCTCTCGCTCTCCCACCAATGTAAGCAAGCCACCGTCAGTCAAATTCATATTAGTGGTCCCAGATTTAAAATTATGAGTTTTTTTTTTTATTAGAAAAGTTTATTTACAATATAAAAAAAGACACACCAAATATACACATACAGTCACATACATAATGAATAAAATACATCACACATTAGTTGCAATCGAAATGTTTTTCCGTAAGCAGTTACAGTCTTGTATAATCATAAATATTTCTTCTAATAATATTCGCTTGGTTTAATCTCTATTGTGAAGTTTCCTTTTATCACCTCTTTCGAGTTCTTATATCACCTTACATCTCTATCTCCTGCTTCTATGAATTCTAATATTCTAATGTTTCAAATAGCACTCTATTTTCCAACATTTCCATTTCCTTCATTTTTATGTTCCATCCAATTATACCACTTTTCCCATATCTTGTAATAATCTGTATCTTCTTTTCCATTTAATTTGAGAGTTAGTCTCTCCATTTCAACACATTCATACATTTTGTTTATTACAGTTTGTATAGGTGGAATTGTAGGTTCTTTCCATTTTTGCTAAAACGATTCGAGCCGCTGTTAACAGGTGTGCAATCAGGTATTTGTCTTTTGAGAAATTTTTCTTTATCATTCCAAGTAGAAACAGTTCTGGTTTCCACTCCAGCTCACAATTCATCACATCCTCAATCCAGTTTTAATTCCTGTCCAATATTTTTTAATTTTAGGGCATGTCCACCACACATGGTAGTAGGTTCCTATTTTGTCCTGACATTTCCAACAGTTTGGATTTGCCGGGGAATATTTTGCCAGTCTAGCCGGGGCCAAATGCCACCTGTACATCATTTTATATTGGTTTTCCTTATCACTGACTTTGTATATTTTAAATTTTCTTCCCAAATATCTTCCCAATCATTTAAATCTAATTTGTATCCTATATTTCGCTCCCAGGCTACCATTGATCCTTTTACTAATTGTCCCACTCTTTCCTGTTCTAACAATAATTTATATAATTTGGATATCAACTTTTCCTCTAATCCCAAAAGTATTTTGTCCAGATTTGTATTTTTTGTTTCTATCCCATATTCCTTTATGTCTTTATTATATCTTGATTTAATTTGTAAATAGACCCAATTATCTATTGATATGCCTTCCATCTCCAAGTCTTGTTTTGTTTTTAGTTTTCCATCTGTATCCAGTATCTGGTAATATTTAAGTTTTTATTCAAATCCATTGTATTTGGATTAAAGGTTGCTTCCATTGCTGAAAACCACCTTGGTATTTTCGTATAATTTTTCTTTCTTATCTCAGCCCAATTTTTAATCAATGCACATTATTATATATGTTTTGTAGTATGTTTTTGTCTTTTATCCGTCGGGTTCCATAGAAGTGCATGCCATCCTATTTGTAGGTCATGCCCCTCAAGTGTTAATATTCTCCTATTTTCTAATCTGACCCATTCTTTTGTCCATAGCAGACTCGGCTTTGTAATAGATTTCCCAATCTGGCAGTCCCAGTCCTCCTCTACTTCTATCGTCTTGAAGATATTCTCTCTTTATCCTTGCCCTTTTTCCCATCCAAATGAACTTCATTGTCATCTTATTCAATTCCATAAAAAACTTCTTATTTGTTAGTATTGGAATAGTCTGGAAAGAAATAAAACTTTGGGAAGAATATTCATTTTAATTGTTGCAATCCTCCCAAGGAAGGATATTTGCAATTTATTCCAATTTTCTAGATCCTTTTTGATTTGTTTTAAAATTTTTATATAATTATCCTCCCACAGCATCATTGTTCTTGCCCTTATCCAAATTCCTAGATATCTTATTTTATTTACTATTTGTAATCCCATAATCTCTTCAAGCCTCTTTTGTTTAGAGATTATCATATTTTTAACTAGCAATTTGGTTTTTCCCCTATTTACCTTTAAGCCTGCTAATTCCCAAAATCATTTATTTCTTTCATTAAAATCGGCCTGTCTCTAAAGGTTCTTCTATTATGAAAGCCATATCGTCCTGCAAATGCCTGCGTTTTTGTATTCTTGATTTCTAATTTTCGCCCTTTTATATTTTCATTTCCCTAATTCTAATTAATAATGTTTCTAAAACTGTAATAAATAGTAGTGGTGATAGTGGACAACCTTGTCTGACCCCTTTTCTATTTTTTTTAGTGGTCTAAGCCATTTACTAATATATTTGCTTTTGGGTATCAATATATTGCATTTATCATTCCTTCAAAATTTTGTCCGAATTTCATTTA